>SRQA01000452.1:0-22468 GCA_018360365.1 Claviceps citrina | reverse complement strand
TTTAGTTAGAAGCTTAGGGGATGCCTCTAGCCCTCTAGGTTAGTTAATTAATAAAAATAAAACACTCCTTTTTAGAGACTATATATATATTCTATTAGGTCTTCGTAAAAAGATCTTAATGCTTGTTTATAATAATAAAGCCGCGGGGCATTAGGGAGTTAGCAAAACACTCTATTAAATTACTAACTAATACTACTAGCTGCGTATAAGAAAAGATATTAAAAAACATATTTATACTTGTTTTAATTATTAAGTATTAAAGCTAAGGTAGTATTAACCTTATAGTAAACTTGCTACGCTCCCTATACTAGACTAACCCTTCTAAGAGCTATTAATAAACTTTATTACAGGACTTCTACTAATAAAGGGATTAGGATCTAAGATATATAATGCTATCCTTATAATAGTTAACTAATTTACAAAGTATGTTATTTATATGCTAATATTAAAGCGATTAAGTAGTAATAGTTTAGCTACGCTTTTTATTAATTTAGTCTTTAAAGATTATAGTATTCTAGAAGGTATTGTAACTAACTATGGAATAACTTTTATAAGCTCTTTCTAGCGAACCTTCTGCTATAATATTATAACTAAGCGTTAACTAAGCACTATATTCTATTCTTAAACAGATGGTTAGACTAAACAAATAAACTAATTACTTAAGCATTATTTATAAGCCTTTGCTAGCGCTAAACAGACTAATTAGGTTAACCTTTTACTAATAGCGTAATTTATATATAATACAAGCTACTATAGCTCTCTTTGCAAATCCCTTGCTAAGGCGCTTTAAGGTTTTACACCTAAAGGCCTATTATATATAAAAAGAATAACTACTATAATAAATAAACAAGCTAAGTTGTGTGGAGCAGAGCTATAACGCAAACACAAAGAGACACAAAAGCTCCTATAATATATATAAGCTATATAAGCTAAGTATTATAATTAAAAAAGAACACTAATAAAATTTAATATAGGAGATTATATTCTTTTATTTACAAAAAATATTAATTTACAGTAACTAAGCAAGAAGCTTATAGCAAAGTACCTAGGACCCTACAAAATCATTAAGTTAATTAGAAATCATAGGTTAGCTTACTACATAAAGCTTCTAAAAGGCATAAGACTTTATAATATCTTTCACATTTTAAACTTAGAATTATATAAGGGAGATCTAGAAAGCATACTAAAAGCAATATAGCAAGTACCTTTCCTTGCAGGAGAAGATCCTTTGTATATTATAGAAGGAATTATTACCTATAAGCACTAGGGAAACTAACAAAAGTACCTTATTAAATAGAAAGGGTATAATAACTTAGAGAATATATAAATATGTTACTATGACTTTACAAATCTATAAGTCCCTTAGGAATATAATTAAAGAATTCTTTAAGAGGAAGCTAGCGTATAGTAATAAGATTAAGAAATAAGGAGGAAGAAGGTTTATAGAAATTAAAAGTAGGGAAGTAGTAATATTATAGGTATTATAAAGGATATATATAGATTAGAAGCATTAGAAATTTTTAAGATTAGTTTATAATATTTAAATTAAGCAATATAAAGGGAACCTTTTGTAACTAAGATAGTTATAAGCAAAGAGGGTTACCCTATTAGGACTAGAAAGCTATAAGGTTACCTTAGGCTAACAGGATCTATTTATATAAGCAAGCCTCTATTAGGTTTGTGTTATATAATAAGGTTATTTACTGCGTATAAGCGCTAGACTTATAGCAAGGTATAACCGCTAGACTTGTAGCAAGGACTAGAGGTATATAACACTTATGATTATATAGGCATAGACCTCTAACTAGATTAGATAGAAGGGGGCAAGAATTAAGACCGTTACCTATTGCTACATACCTTCGAATAAGCCGTGACTTCCTTGATCTCTCACTCTAATATCCCTGACCTATTCATGACATATACGCTCTTATAAGGTATATTAGGGGTATTAGGGGGTATTTAGTAATTCCTTTACCTATAGGCTAGGCTTATAGGATTATTATAGTAGCTATATAACGCTTTATAGTATTACTATTTACTTCTTTATAGCCCTTTATATAGCCTTAAAGGACTATATAGTATACTACTAGTAGCTAGCTATAGCCTAGGTATTCTACTTCCTTTATATAAATAGCATGCTTCTAAGCTAGGTAAAGGGTTAGACTAGTAGCTATATAATACCCTAGATAAGGGCGCTAGGGGATATAAGGAATAGGTTAGTAGCTATATTACTAAATAGTATAAGTATAGCACTCCTTATAATAAGTATATTATTAGTAGGTATAGTAGTAGTAGGGGTATTATAAATAGTTTAAATAATAACTAGGGTATACTTAGTATAGTAGTATAGGTTAGTAAATCTATTACCTAGGGCATAGAATTTAGGTATTAAGATAGTAGCTATTTAAATTTACTAGGTCCCCTTATAATATACCTTTAGTATAATAATAGTATAGCCCCTAACTATAGCTTATATTAGGGCGTGTATAGTATGCTTAATATAGGAATTAGCTACTAGCATATATATATCCTATATATATTTCTAGTAGCCCTTTTAGTAGCTTTTATATAACTTCTTATAAGAACTATGCTTATAGTCTAGTCTGCCTAATTAGATAGTAATAAGAATATACTAGATATAAGGTAGGTTAATAGTTATAGGTATAGCATTACCCTCCTTATTAAAGTCTCCTTCTATAATAAACTTACCTAAGGCTTATACCTAGTACTAGTATAAGGGTAGGATATTACCTTATACGCTAAAAGGTAATTATAAAGGCTAGTATAGTATGCCTAGGGGAGGCTATAGTAGCTATAGGTATATATAAGTAGCTAGGGTAATTAGGGGCTACTTACTAATATTCTAGAAGCTACATAAGGGAAATAGCGCCTAGGTATAGCCTAGGTAGTATAGTAGTAGTGGGTACTATAGTAATAGTAGGCCTTAAAGTAATTATAATATAGTAAGTAACTAAGCGTGGGATTTAATAATATAAAGTAGGCTTAGGAATAATAATAAGTTTATAAAAAGGTAATAAGTAATAGAATAAAAACTCTTTATAATAAGAGGAATAAAGGAGAATAGTTAGTAGGACTTTAGGAGCAGATAAGATAAGGTATTTATACCTCTAATAGGCATCTAATATAGTATTATCTAGTCTAGGTGTTACGCGTGAATAATAATAACTATAAGTTCTTATAATACTAGCTAGCTATACTAGCTATTAATAACTTGCTTCTCGTGCCTAATATAAGCGCCTTACTCTAACTAGGTACTAATATTAGGCAGGTTACTTAGATATAGTCTAACTACTAGTAACTATTAATAGCCTATATCTTACTTTTATACTAGCTATTTAGTATAGTATATTATACTTACACTATGCTTATTATATTTATTATATTACTTATTTACACTACTTAGTAGGGTTTATAGTTTTATTTAGTTTTATATTCTTTTATTTTAGTTTACTTGCCTATCCCTAAACTATCTCCTTAACTTACTAGTTTAGTGCTTATCCTAGCTAGGCTAGCTTACCTCTCTTAGTAGTGTTTATACTTATCTCTTAGTAACTATAAATATAATAAGAATATTTTATTTATTAATTTACTTACTTATAGCTTTTTCTTACTAACCTAGCGCTTTTATATAGGTAGTGTTTGTATAGTATAGCTATTACTTAGGGCAGAAGGCTATATAATAGTATTAGGCTTTGCCTAATATAAGGCTAATATAAGTGCGTATTAGTAGTTATACGCACCTTGCCTTGCGCGTAAGGCTTATGTATAATAATAAGGGGGTATTTATAGTAAGGGTATAAAGGGGGTATAATAGAGTCTTTATATTACCTTTCCTTCCTTTCTCTTTATATCTTTTAATAGCATTCCGACGCCTATTAGTAGTAGCAATAGGGCTAGTCCATAACAGTTAGTAAGGTTCTTATAGGCTTTTAGCTATAGAAAGCATATCTTATATGGTAAAAATACTTTTAAAACTAATAAAATTTAGATTTATTATAGTAAAGCTATTCTTATATAATCTAAATAATCTAGAAACCCTTTCTTATTCTTTACTTATTAATAAGAATAAGGAGAATTATAATAACTAACTATAAGAACTAATAAAGAGAGTTACATTTAATCTTCCTAATAATTTTCCTAATAAAAGCCTTATTGTAAGGTAGCTTATTAAGTAAGGCAGAGGCTAACTATAAAAGACCCCTCTAATTAACTAAGATTTTGAGAAAATAGTGCTTTAAGGTAATTTACTTACTAAAGTATTTCTTATAGTAAAAAAAAAGAGAGATCTTACTCTTACTTATTAACTTTACTAGTAAGGTATTATAAAGACTATAAAAGTACTTTTTAAGGTATTTTATTAGAAGGAACTTAATACTTTACTTTAGTAAGAAGTTTTCTAACTTATAATTTATAACACTAAAAAGTATAGCTAATAATATATTTTTAATAGCTACCCTATAAATAAAATTAAAGGTAAAGGAACCCTAGTACTATATAAGAAATTATAACTTATAGTATAAGCTTATAATAATACTAGTAAGTAAATAATCTTAACCTAAGCTCCTATAATTTAGTAGGTAAGTTAGTAATTAATTATAACTTTAGCCTCCTTACTTATAAAGAAAAATATCTTAATTAAGTTATATAATATTATATAAGCCTATATTTAATTTATTATAAGCCTTAACTATAAGATTTTATATTACTTACTTAAAGAAGTTAGAGATTAGTATCCTCCTAGTATAATTATAATAATTATTAAGCTTCTTTATAAAATTCCTAAAGCTAGTATATACTAGTAGGTAATATACTAGAAGTATTATTATAAGAAACTATTTATAATGCCTTTTATATATAACCCTTACCTTCTTATTAGTAACTTTACTAATAAATTTAGCTTTATAAGTATATAAACTAATAATACTCTTATCTTAGCTAATTAACTATTTTCTAATTAAAAAGAAAATAAGCTATAAGCTACTAAATTCCTTACTAAGCTAAAGGAGAAGCTTATAATTAACTACCCTTTAGTTTTTAATAATTATAAGCTTACTTTTAATACTAATTCCTTTATTACTTTTTACTAAAAAAGGTAAGCTAGTAAGCTTTAACTTATTAATAAAAATCTAAAGAAGTATTAAGAGAAATATTATTAGTAAAAAGCTTATAAAGTATATATTATAATAATTTACTAACCTAAAGCTATATTTAACCTTTCTTTTATAGTATAAAAGTAAGATCTTATAAAGAAAAATATTAAATTTCTTGATAAAAGAATTTAGTAGTAAATAAATTACCTAGATTATAGGTTATATTATATCCTAATTAATCTTAAGAAAGTAAGCCTTTTTATTTTTATTAATAATTTTTTTATAAATAATAAAGACTTTAGCTCTTAGATTAAATACTTTATTATAATTAAAAACAAGGAATTTAGTAAAGCTTAATTTATAATAAAAGGGAATATTATTATATACAGCTTAAAAAAGTATAAGTATATTATATAGAATGCCCTTGCTTTAGAATTATATAATATAGTTTAAGGTGCTAATATAGCTTATATAATTAATATAACTATTAAGATAATTATAACCTAGCTTAATTTACCTAAAATCCCTATAGTCTTATATATAAATTTAAATTTATTATATAAATATCTTATAAAGCTAGGAACTATAAGGGAAAAGAAGCTAATAATTAATATTATAGCCCTCTAATAATTATATAAGTAATAAAAGATCTTTAAAATCTATTAAATTAATAGTAAAGATAACCTAGCTAATATAATAATAAAGACTTCCCTAAATTAAGCACTTCAAACCCTTATTAATTTAAATAAAATTATAATTAGGCTAAAAAGTTAGGTAAAGAAATTAGTATAAAATCTAGTAGGAGAATTATTATATAAGTTATTATAAGAACTATATATACTTTAATTTTTATAACTATAGCTATCTTATTAAGATATATAAATCTTAATTTTATAGCTTATAAAAGCCTTTATTAAGATATATAAATCTTAAGTAATAGTATTAAAATATATATAATTATAGTAACTTTTATATTTGCTTTTTTAGCTATAATTATAGTGTGCTTTAAGTACTTTAGGGGATATTAAAATTATACTAAATAGTACTAGTAGGACTAAGGCTACTATAGCTATTTCTTTTATTACTTTTTATAAGGATTTAATTAATAAATTAAATTAATTAAATTAATTAAATTAAGTATTTAATATACTTAATAAGAAGGAATTAAAGGCTTTTTATATTATATTAATTTCTAGTATAAAAAGAGAGAGTTACTAGTATTAGTATTAATATAGTAAGTTAGGTTAATATAGCCCTAGTATAATTCTAATTAGCTATATCTAAGCTTACTTTAAATAGCTAGCTAGTGCGCTAGGCATATAACCTATAATATATATATTATAAAAACTACTAAAAGGCCTTACACCCCCCCTCCTAGCTAGTATAATTAATCATATTAATAAGAATTTTAGTACTTTCTTTTTGCGCGCGCTTTGCTTGTTATTTCTTATACCTTTGTTTATTAGATTCACCTGTATAAACTAATAATACTACTTATTATTAAAATAAATAAAGTTAATATAATAAACTATTTGTATTATATTAAGGTAATTTATAAAGTAAAGATTTTTAATACTAAACTTTATAATAAAGTACTAAACCCTAATTAATACTTTAAGTCTTATAAGTTTAGGTATATTATAATATGCTATAAAATAATCCTTTAATATAGCTATTATATAAGCACTAGCTACCTAATAAAAAATAACTACTTAGCTAAGAAAAATAAAACTAAAGCTAAATATATTAACTATAAAAAACTATACTTAGTATAGTTTTATAATTACTTAGTTATAATAAAGTATAAAATAAGGTATAGGCCTTTTATATAACTAAACCCCTTACCTTTACTAAGCTATTACTAATTAAGTTTTACTTACTAATAAAAACTAAACTATTACTTAGTAAAAAATATATAAGAAAAGCTAGTAGCTTTCTTATAAAATAAAAATTATTATAAAAAAAATAACTAGCTATAAAGGAAAACTATTTAAATTATAAGCCTTACTTTTTATAAATAAAGCTACCTAAGGTAATATTAAAAGCTTTTTTAGCTAATCTAATACTTTTATAATAGCTTTAAATATATTAATTACCTAAGATTTAGTATAATTTATATAATATAAGTTATATACTAAAATATAAAAAAAATACCAAACTTATTTAAGTAATACTAAGTTATTATATTAATACTAATATAATAATAATATAAGAGTTTATAAGAGTAAGTAAGCTATTTTTATACTTGAGCTTAAAATATTATTAGCTAGTAATATATAAGGGTAAAATAGTTATTTATATATATAAATATTATAATTTTAAGGCTTAGGTAGCTAGGTTTAGTAAAAATTAGTACTTAGTTATAGTAAAAAATATAAATATTTATATTATTTACTCTCTAAGCTATAAAGAAAAATAAAATACCCTAATTAAAAAGCTTATAATAACTCCCCTAAGGCCTTATAATATAATTATAAAGGACTTTAACTTATATTACTTTTTATAAAATAAATATTACTAAAACCTACTAAATAATAATACTTTACTAGACCTAGTAATATAGTAAAGGCTAGGGCTTATTATACTTTATAAGAAAGTAATATAATAAGCTAAAGAAAAATATAATAATATTATTAATTTAGCTAAGGTATTTTATAATATTAAGACTAAATTTATTAAAAAAAACTTAGTAAATTTAATTATTTACTATAGCTTATATATATTTATATTAATAAGGACTTCTTATATAACTAAAAGGTAATATATACTTAAAAAATACTAAATAAAAAAGTTATAATAATAAAAGCTAAGTATAGGTTTTATATAGTAGCTATATAAATCCTTTTTAACTACTTAAATAATATTAACTAGTATACTAAGTAAATTACTAAGAAGCTATATAAAATTATAAACCTAGTAATATTAAAAAAAGTTTATAAAGGCCTAGCCTAGATTCTTAGGACTAGGCTATTCCCTTAATTATAATAATATTAAATAAAAGGTATATAGTAAATATAAGAACCTCTCCTACTATAGCTATATTAGGCTTTAAACCCTTCTTAAAATATACCAGTATTAAAAAGCTAAATAATAAAAAAGTAATTACTAAATATAACTCTATCTTAATATAAAAAACTAACTTACTAGTAGTAAAATCCTATAACAAGTAGTAGGAAGTAATTTAAATAAGGAAATTAGTAAATAGTATAGAGAAACTAGTACATAATAATTTTTAAATATTTTAAGTAAGTAACTTAGTATAGGAAAGGCTAGATAAGAAAGGGAAGTAAAAAGGTAAATTCCTTAAAACCTAGGGAAAGTTATTATAAAGGGCGCGGTTATCAAGCATCTAACGTAGCGTATTAAGCATCTACCCTATGGCTAACTATAGCTGCAGACATCCGTTACTAGCGATTTATAGTAATTCACATATAAACTACGTAGTTATTATCTATAGCTACTAAAAGCGAAGGAGTCTACTAATTTTAAGGTCTCTGCAAAGGTCTCTGCGAAGGTCTTTGACGAAGGTCTCTGATAAAGGTCTCTGCGAAGGTCTCTGATGAAGGTCTCTGTGAAGGTCTCTGATAAAGGTCTCTGTGAAGGTCTTTAACGAAGGTCTCTGACGAAGGTCTCTGCGAAGGTCTCTGCGAAGGTCTCTGCGAAGGTCTCTGCGAAGGTCCTTAACGAAGGTCTCTAATAAAGCTCTCTGCGAAGGTCTTTAACAAAGGTTTCTAACGAAGGTCCTGATAAAGGTACTAATAAAGATCCTAATTTAAGTCGCCTTACAAAGGTCTTAATAAAAAAAGCCCTGTTTAATAAAGCGTTTAATAAAGGTTCTAATACTCTAAAAACAAACGCTACGGCTCTCTAGCCACAGGGTGGATGCTTAATACGCTACGTTAGATGCTTAATAACCGCGCCTATTATAAATTATAAGAAAGGTCTTATTAGATTTATATAAAATTACACTAGTAACTAGAGGTATTACTAGGAAAATCTATATAAATAATCTTGAAGAATATATCCTATGCCTAGAATATTTAAATCTATTATAACTAAATATATAAGACTTAGCTAAGTATAATAAAAAAGACAAATAAGTAGAAGATTTAGAGTTAAAATAAAACTTACTTAGAGGAATAGTAGTTATATTATTAGTATTATAATTAACACTATTATTATCCCCCCTAGGCTATTAGGTATAGGAATAGCTTAGTTATAAAATAGTAGACTAGACAGGATTATAGTTAGACACGTCTATGGAAAATAGGGTAGACATTAACAATTCACATACTACTACCTAATACCTATGATCCTATCAGGTACCTTTCAGGGGGCAGTGGCCTTGGACAGCGACGTTCCTGCAAGAATGACTATGGACCGCTAGTTAAGGCCGTCTCTAACCATTAGCAGCCACCGCTTAGGTGCTGATTACTGCAGGTTGAGTGCTTGTTACGTGACAACTGCAACTATCTAGTAAGTTTCAATAAGAGCAGCAAGGTTGTTTAGCATCGTTTATCATGAAGCACATTGTGTGAAGAACTCGCTCACCGATGTGGTCGTGACTTAAGATCCTAGGCCATGCGTGATATGGAATATTCCTTGCCATCTAGGTAAAACGACAATACAAGGACACAAATCAAGGCTTACTGCTTGGATATTGAGAAATAGGGGGGCATATGTTGCCGAGTATGACCTATCCTAAAAGGAAAGGTCGTTCCATGTGCACCCCATTTATGGACCGCAACACCCACAGAGTAATGTTGCAGGGTGCTACGGTGAGTAGGAGGCAGAGCAAAACTTCTTCTTCCTTGAACAAAAATTGAAATAAACCATTGAGCAGGTTGGATTAATTTCAGAGTGAGCCAAGGATTGTTCTTCACCAAATATCACGAACGAGTCTGGATTGAATTTTCACATTACGGTGGTGCAATAACAACGCCTCGCGAGCGCTCGAGAGAAAGAATCCTGTGTACAAGTCGGAACGTTGCCGGAGCCTCATTGTTCGCCACCGCGATACAGCTTCGCGGGTTCTTCGAAGATTCTATTCATCGGGTACTAAGGAATGTTAGTGACGCATCTGCTTAATCGTGTTGCTGCGGAATGGATGAACTGGACGTACTGTCAATGTCACCAGAATCGATACCCTCGATGATCACCTTTGGAGGCTTGCCGTCAACCTGGCATCCGACACTGTAGGCAGTTCCCAAAATCTCCTTGACAGTTCCCTTAAGTTCCTTGGCGAAGGACTTATATCGCATGGTGCGAGCTATATCCACAATTTCATCAAGGCTTACAGATTTGGAGTGCTTGATGTTTTTCTCCTTCTTCCTATCGCGGGGAGGCTCCTTCAGGGCCTTGATGATCAAGGAAGACGCGGTGGGAACTACTGACACTGCCGCCTGACGATTCTGGATCGTGAGCTTGACAGTCACGCGCAAGCCTTTCTGCCGAGTGTCAGTCACCTTTTGAACGAAATATTTGAGAGAGAGTCGCGTTGATTACCCAGTCGCCAGTAGCCTTCGCGATATCTTCTCCAACTTTTTTGGGGGACAGGCCGAGAGGGCCAATCTTGGGAGCCAAGGCAGAAGACGCACCGACCTCGCCGCCAGTGGCCCGGAGATGGCTGGCCAGAAGTCAGTACGTTACGGAAAACCTTGTCCGATCGGAAGAAGCTGCTTGTGGTTTACGGACATGACCTTGATCTCATTGGGGTCGAATTTAGGGGCTGACACACTGGTTAGTCCAGCATTGAGGGTAGACGGAATTTGTGTGGGAGACCTGGGACTTACGCATCTTGATATCGAGATGGCAGAGGCTCGTGGTTTGCGTGCCAGCTGGGAAGGGAAAGGGATTGAGAGAATCGAATTGGGAACCCAAAGAAAGAAAGAAGAGTCGTAAGTTGTGGAAAGTGGTAGGTCGAAAAAAAGGAAAATATCGCAGGGTGTGGGCGGCTGTCCTGCCCTAATTTGACGAGTGTGTTTGATTAAGTAATCGTGCGGCGCCACACTTCTCTAGCAGCTCGATCACCTCTCATCACTAGAGGTAGTGCTTATTACCCTAACAGATATATTTGCCTATCAGATACTCTGTTAGCATTACTATATAAAATTAGCTGTATAGTTATGAACTTATAATGCAAAAAGATAGTTATTTTAATATTTTAGTTTAATATTTTAGTTTATATTAAGTTGTTTAAAGTTAACTGTAGTAGGATGCCAAAAGTCCGCGAACAGCTACAGTTCCCTAGGTCCTTGTTACGTGTTGGTTCCCTCACGCATAAGGGGGAAGTCCACTAGTCGGGTAGGACTTTGTTATAAAGGTTATAAAGGGTGGTACACCTTACACCTTAGTCACAATAAGTGCTAAAGTATACGTAGTGTGTGTGTAAGTGTATAATTAATAATATTCTACCTAAGTCTAGCTGAATCCCTCCTTTATAGTGAGGGTACCCACGTATTTGTGGAGGTCCCTTCTGGACCGTAACAGTCCTACTATTATTTCTTAAAATATATTAAACCTAAATAAGAATACTATATAATTTCATTTTTGAAAATACACTTCTCATTATATAAATATGTAAAATATTCTATAAGGATATTATATATATTTCTATAACTCTTCCCTATAACAATATCTTTTAGTTCATTTATATTCCTAATTCTACGTGTTAGGTACCTCACGCATAAGGGGGAAGTCCACTAGGTAGTTAGGTAGGACTTTGTTATAAAGGTTATAAAGTGGAATTACACCTTATACTTTAGTTATAATAAGTGCTAAAGTGTACGTAGTGTAAATATATGTACATAATTGTGATGGTATTAGGCTTTGCCTAATGTGGGGCCGATGCGGGTGCGCATTAGTAGTTGTGCGCACCTTGCCTCGCGCGTAGGGCTTATGTATAATAATAGGGGGGTATCTATAGCAAGGGTATAAAGGGGGCATAATAGGGTCTTTATATTACCTTTCCTTCCTTTCTCTTTATATTTTTTAATAGTATTCTAATGCCTATTAGCAGTAGTAATAAGGCTAGTTTATAATATTTAAAAAATATTCTCTAGCCTTATGTTTCTTTTAGCTACTAAAACAAGTTAATATACCTTTAAATACAAATATAAACACATAGGCTAATAGACCCGCTTCTCTTATAGTAGAAGATATAATAGTAATTCTTAACTATATTAATATAACCCTAACTATATAAGGTAACACCCTTATAGCTATATAATAGCGCCTTAATGCTATATAGGAGTAGGAAGACACTACTATAGCTATAATTTAGGCTATATAGGCTACTGCTAACTATATAATCTAATTTGCTACTACTACTGCCTTAGCTATATCCCTTCCCTTACCTACTAATATAACCCTCCCTTCTAGGGTAACTAACCTCCCTTCCCCTCTTACTACACTCCTAGTCTACTATAAGCTAATTCTAACTAGCTTTTCTTATAATAGCAAATAATTTACCTTTAATACCTAGCGCTTCTTTATAGTATATAAGCTATAGGTAAATTATAACTTTATTAGTTTTGCTATAAACTAGTAGATATTTATTTACTAGAACCTCTTATCCTTTATTTAGGCTAAGGTTGCCTTATTCTTTAAGAAGGGGGACCTTATCTACTATAACCTAGCTACCTTTCTAGACTATCTCTTTAAGCTTTACTCTAACCTTTATTACTATAAGATAGCCCTTACTAAACTTAACTAAATAAAGTAGGTTAGTAATAAATCCTTCTTTACTTTCTTTATTTGCTTTAAGCAGAAACTCTCCCTTATTAGTAGCATAAGCTAGGATAATAAGGTTTATCTTGCTAAGCTATACTATATACTTAATAAGCAAATATATAGTATATATATTAGCTATAGCATCTCCTATAATAGCTATAACACTACTATAAAGTAGTACTATACTATTACCTTAGACCTTAAGACCTCTATACTTAAGGATTGCTTTTACACTAGGTATTTAATAAATCCTCTAGCCTAGTATTACTATACTACTAACTATAAGGGGGATATAGCTATGTTTAGGGTAAATACTATAAGGATCTAGGGTAAGGGCAGGAAAAAGAAGAAGCTAAAGGCTAAGGATATAGCCTTACCCTTTACTTAGGCGTAAGCTAAGTAAGTAACTAACTAGGAGATAGTGTATTACTAGGAGTCTAGTGCTTGCTTATACTATAGAGAGATAAGTTATATAGCTTATAACTACTCCCTCCTTCCCCCTTTTTAGCCTAAGGTCTATATTTAGCAAGCTATTACTAAGGCTAATAACTATAAGTATAAGGAGGAGGAGGAGGATAAGATAGGAAAAGACTAGCCCTTATAGCAAGTCTTACGCAGGAGCTTCTAGGCTTTATTACACAGCAGACTTTAGGTTAAAAGGAGGTAGAGTTAATAAAGTATAATAAAATTTATAAATATATAAATTACTTAGTATTCTTTATTCTTATTCTCTTTAACTTATTCTTTTTTATAAATACCTTAATTAACTATAGCTATAAGTGCTATAGTACTATTAGTAAGTTTACTACTTAATAGCTAGGCCTTAAGCTTATTTAGCTGCCTTTAAGGCGCTAGGTAAGGACTACTATTAAGGTTTAATAGTAAGGATAATAAGCACTTAAGAGGGAGTCTAGTATTACTTACCTTGCCTACACTGTAATTAATATTAATAGCTAGTAGTTATTTATCTGCCTTTATATAGTCCTAGGCCTTGCCTAGGATATAATCTTTAGCCTACTATAAATAGAATACTATAATATTACCTTTTATACTGCTTAGCAGGAGTTAATAGTAGGTATAGTAAAAGGCCTTATAGTATAGGAGTCCTTAAGTTACGCCTAGGGCAAGGCTATATAAGGTATAATAGGGTTTACCTTCGTAGCTATAGCTAAGTAGGCTTACTGCCTTTAGGATATAACTATTTAGTTTATAGGCACTAGCTTACGTAAGTTAATATCTATCCTTTAGGTTACCGCGCCTAAGTTATAGCCTAAGGACCCCTATATAGCCCTACTAGCTAAGCTTTGTGACTTTACTAATCTTTTTAATAAGTCTAAGGCAAACGCTCTCCTACCTTATTATAGCACCTTAGACTACTATATTTATCTTTATAAGTCTTCTAATAAGTCCCTCCCCTCTCTTCTTTAGGGCCTATTATACTCTATGCCTTAGGACTAGTTACTTAAACTCTAGTAGCAGCTTACAAAGCTCTTAGATAAGGGATAAATCTAAGCTAGCTTTTCTTTAGTAGCTACTCTAGTCCTCTTAGTTAAGAAGGCTAGCAGGGGCTAGTGGTTTTATATAAATTACTATGCTCTTAATAAGATTATAGAGTAGGACTGCTACTTATTACCTCTTATTAAGGAAACCCTTTGCTCTCTAGCTTATATATAATAGTTTACTAAGGTAGATGTTTAGGTAGCTTTTTATAAGCTATAGGTTGCTAAGGGGGACAAGGCTCTTATAGCATTCTAGATATGGTTTAGGCTATTTAAGTAGCTTATCTGCCCCTTTAGCCTAGTAGGTATGCCTGCTACTTTCTAGTGTTATATTAATAATGCCCTTAGTAATGCCCTTAGTGACTTTGTTATAGTATACTTAGATAATATCCTAGTTTATTCTAGTGGCTTAAGGCGCGACTATTTGTAGAAGGTTTGCGTGGTTTTTAGCTACTTGCGGGCGGCGGGCCTTTACCTTAACCTTAATAAGTCTGTTTTTGCTACCTAATAGGTTTACTACCTTAGGTATATTATTATAGTAGGCAAGAGCGTGCGCCCTAACCCTGCTAAGGTCTAGGCTATTTAAGACTAGGCGGCCCTAATAAAGCTATAGAGTGTATGTAGCTTCCTTAGTTTTGCAAATTTTTACTATGACTTTATTTTGAATTTCTCTTAAGTTACTAACCCCCTTTATAATCTTACAAAAAAAGGCATCCCCTTTATTTAGGGGCAGCGGGAGGCCTATGCTTTTAATAAGCTTAAGCGCCTTTTTATCTTAGACCTAATCCTAGCTTAATAGGACCCTAACTAGAATATAATAGTTAAGGCAAACTACTCTAGTATTGCCCTTAGTAGTTACCTCCTCTAGCTTTAGACAGATAGTGTTTAGTACCTTGTTGCTTACTATTTAGCTTAGCTAACCCCCCCTTAGTAAAACTATACTATTTATAATAAGAAGCTTCTAGCTATTATCTCCTGCCTTAAGGCGTAATTAGCTAAGCTCTAGGGTGTCTCTAAGCCCTTTACTATCTATACTAACTATAAGAGCCTTAAGTACTTTATAACCCCTAAAATTATAACTAAGCGTTAGGCTTACTAGGCTAAGACACTCTTATAGTATTATTACTACCTATAGTACTAACCTATATAGCACTAGTAGTATGCTAATGCGCTCTCCTAATAGGGCTAGGATAAGGTAGGGCTAACCCTATAGTATAGCCGCCTCCTTTAACCTTTATTTATTTAGGCTATTTCTATAAGTAACCCTAACCCCTTTAGTACTAATATTACGCTGCCCTTTAGTAACTAGGTCTTTTCCTCTCCCTACCTTTAGGCGCTTTAGGATATAGCAATTACTTATAATATAATATACTACTACTACTTTACTACTATCTATAGGAATATATAGTAATTCCCTATAAAGGCTAAGATAAGGGAGTAAATTATAAACTATAGTATTAGCGTTTATAAGGTGCTTTAGTTCTATAGCTAGATATAGGTGCCTTAATAGGAGCTATTAATAACTACCCTTATTTAGGAGTGCTATGAGTTACTAGTAGTAGGCTATCTAGGTTATAACACTACTTTCTAGACCCTTTAGCAATAGTTTTACTAGGCAAGCATATCCTAGGATATTGCTTGCTATGTCTGGAATTATTATTACTATAGTAGCTATAAGAGCTATTAGTAGTAGTAAGGCCTCCTAAAACCCCTCCCTATCCCTAACTGCTTCTAGTCCTAGATTTTAGTTAACTTTATAATAAGCCTGCTTGCGCGCAGGCTGTTTAATCCCTCTTTCCTTATAGTAATTATAGACCGCCTTTCTAAGTTTATCTAGCTTAAGGCTATAACTAGTATTTCTATTAAGGCGTGCGCAAAGAGGTTTAAAATATGCTAGTAGCAGTTCCGCGGGTTCCCTACCTTTATTATTACTAACTATAGCTTAGACTAGCTAAGTAAGTTCTAGACTACCTTATGCTTAATTATTAAGACTAAATAATTACTTTCTACCTCCTACTACCCCTAGACTAATAAGGGCATAAAGTAGGCTAACTAGAAGGTGTAGGCTATCCTATATTTTTATATTTCCTTCTTGTAGTTTAATTAGCCTAAGCACCTAGTAGCATGCTAGCTTATGCTTAATAATTAGGCTTTCTTTATTACTAGCTTTAGTTTAAACTAGCTACTCTATAAATATAATATTAATCTAGTCTAGGTTCCTATAGACCTTACTCCTAGCGCTACTATAAGCATAGGATAGGTAGCCTAGTTTGCCTTATAACTTTAGGAGGCTTCTAAGCTAGCCTAGGCGGCTATTACCTTTGCTTAGTAATAATAATAAGATAGTATAGCTACCTCCTATTACCTTATAAAGTAGTTCTAGGTTAGGGACTAGGTATAGCTCTCCCTTTACTATATTAAAACTAACTGCCCCTCTAAGAAGCTAGACTAGGTAGTAGCTAAGTACTATATTATAGTTATCCTTACACTACTAATAGTTTATCTTAATATACCCTAGGGCATTTACCCTATCTTTTATATTAACCTTATTAAGCGCACTACTACTAATCCGCTCCTTAGCTAGCCCTAGTATAATATATGCCTAGGGCTTATATAGGTATAGAATAATAAGGATAATAAGCTTTATAAGGAATACTAGGTTAAGAAAGTGCTAGCAGCCTATAATGCGCGGGGCTATAGGCACTATTAGGATATCCTTATTAAATAGGTAGGATACTTAATACTAATATAGGAGCTACTTAAGAACCTTGCAGACACATAGGCCCTAGCAGACTATAAGGCAAAATAAGGTAGTATATAGTATAATAATAGTCCCTAGTAGGTTCTTAAATAAGGTTCTCTTATAAAGCTATATATATTTACTACTTAGGGCCTAACTTACCCCTAATTAGTCTCCTTCCCCCTCTCTCTTACCTACTCTTCTTTCTCCCCTGCCTTAGTAAACCCTATATTAGTTACTAGGTAACTTTAGGAGTAGCTTATTATTATAAGGGTTAGGGGAGGGAGTATTATACTATATTTAGGATAGTGCTATTAAGATTACCTATATATCCCTCTTATCTCTCTCTTAGTAGTGTTAATAGCTCTTTAGTATATGCTCTTATAGGGTATATTAGGGGTATTAGGGGGTGTTTAGTAATTCCTTTACCTATAAGCTAGGTTTATAGGATTGCTATAGTAACTATATAACACTCTATAGCATTACTATCTGCTTCTCTATAGCCCTTTATATAGCCTTAAAGGATTATATAGTATACTACTAGTAGCTAGCTATAGCCTAGGTATTCTACTTCCCTTACGTAAATAGTATGCTTCTAAGCTAGGTAAGGGGTTAGACTAGTAGCTACATAATACCCTAGATAAGGGCGCTAGGGAATATAAGAAATAGGTTAGTAATTATATTACTAGGTAGTATAGGCATAGCACTCCTTATAATAAGCATATTATTAGTAGGTATAGTAGCGGCAAGGGTATTATAAATAGTCTAAATAGTAACTAGGGTATACTTAGCGTAGTAGTATAGGTTAGTAAATCTATTACCTAGGGCATAGAATTTAGGTATTAAGACAGTAGCTATCTAGATTTACTAGGTCCCCTCACAATACACCTCTAGTGTAATAATAGCATAGCCCTTAGCTATAGCTTATATTAGGGCGTGTATAGTATGCCTAATACAGGGATTAGCTACTAGCATACGCATATTCTACACGCATTTCTAGCGGCCCTTTTAGTAGCTTTTATATAACTTCCCGCGGGAACTATACTTATAGTTTAGTTTGCTTAATTAGATAGTAATAAGAATACACTAGATATAGGGCAGGTTAATAGTTATAAGTATAGCATTGCCCTTCTTATTAGAGTCTTCTTTTATAATAAACTTGCCTAGGGCCTATGCTTAGTGCTAGTATAAGGGCAGGACGTTACCTTATGTGCTAAGAGGTAGTTATAGGGGCTAGTATAGCACGCCTAGGGGAGGCTATAGTAGCTATAGGTATATATAAGTAACTAAGGTAAGTAGGGGCTACTTGCTAATATTCTAAAAGCTATATAGGGGAAATAGTGCCTAGGTATAGCCTAGGTAGTATAGTAGTAGCAGGTACTATAGTAATAGTAGGCCTTAGGGTAGCTATAATATAATAAGTAACTAAGCATAGGATTTAGTAATATAAAGTAGGCTTAGGCATAATAGTAAGTCTATAAGGAGGTAATAGGTAATAAAATAAAAACTCTTTATAATAGGAGGGATAGAGAAGGATAGTTAGTAAGACTTTAGGGGCGGATAAGATAAGGTTTTTATACCTCTAATAGGCGTCTAATACAGCATTATCTAGTCTAGGTGTTACGCGCGAATAATAATAACTATAGGTTCTTATAATACTAGCTAGCTATGCTAGCTATTAATAACTTGCTTCTTATGCCTAATATAGGCGCCTTACTCTAACTAGGTACTAATATTAGGTAGGTTGCTTAGACATAGTCTAACTACTAGTAACTATTAACAGCCTATATCTTACTTCTATACTAGCTATTTAGTATAGTGTGTTATGCTTACACTATGCTTATTATGTTTACTATATTACTTATTTACGCTACCTAGCAGGGTTTATAGTTTTATTTAGTTTTATATCCCTTTGTCTTAGTCTGCTGCTTATTCCTAGACTATTTCCTTAACTTACTAGTCTAGTGCCTGTCCTAGCTAGGCTAGCTTACCTCCCCTAGTAGCGTTTAATATAATAGGGATGTTTTATTTCTTAATTTACTTGCCTATAGCTTTTTCTTGCTAACCTAATGCTTTTGTATAGGTAGTGTCTGCGTAGCATAGCTGCCGCCTAGGGCGGAAGGCTATATAATAGTATTAGGCTTTGCCTAATATAAGGCTAATATAAGTGCATATTAGTAGTTATGCGTACCTTGCCTTGCGCGTAGGGCTTATGCATAATAATAGGGGGGTATTTGTAGCGAGGGTATAAAGGGGGCATAATAGGGTCTTTGTGTTACCTTTCCTTCCTTTCTCTTTATGTCTTTTAATAGCATTCCGACGCCTATTAGCAGTAGCAATAGGGCTAGTCCATAACAATAATTAATACTATTATATATATATCTAGCTAAACTCCCCTTTTACACTATAGACGCCCACATAGTTGTGGAGGTCTCTTCCGGACCGTAACATTTATAGTAATATATAAAGTATAAGAATTATATATCCTATTGTTAATATCAACGCAACGGGTCGGGTTAACGTGGACCCGGCGCATCCTAATTAGCCGCATCCAAGCTTGCCTCGGATAGGTAGCTAGTGCGCCAGTCACATAACTCATAACTTTGCGTATTATAAAAACCACTAAAAGGCCTCCCACTTAGCTAGCTAGATAGTAATATTAATAATATTAACTAGAATCCTAGTACTTTCTTTTACGCGCGTATTACTTATTATTTCTTATACCTTTATTATTAATTTGCTTATGTATAAATTAACACTAATTAGTAGTAATTACACTATAGATTAGCTAGATTTACATATCCTACAGAACGCTAGTTTCCGCTTATAATAGCTAATTTTTTATAAAATTAGTAGAGTTAATCCTACTAAACAAAGGAAGTAATATAAAAGAGATAATTTCGCAATTATAAATAGATTTAATCTATCCCCTTTAGGGAAGCTCTTTAGGGTCTATTTGTAGAGCTATTTTATACTAAGAAAGGAAGCTTGCTATAGCACTATACTACTTGCTTTAATAGGTACGATTTTCCTCTTTCTAGCCTTAAACGCCTATTAAAGGAATTATTATATCTCTTATCTATTATAAGATTTATTAAGCCCTTAATTTAATTAAATCCATTAGTCTAGACTAATAACTACTATAAATTTCCACCCTTTTACCTGCCCTACCACTTACTTTACTATTTTTCCGTTAGATTTCTATTCTCTTTACTACTAAATATAACATATATTTATAAGTAAACAAAGCCCCTAATTTGTTAATCTTAATAATAAAATCCTAGAGCTCCCTTAGATCCTATTAATATATAGAAAAGCAATTATAGCAGACTAGCATAAGCTTAACCTATTAGATTTTAATCTTAGCAAGGCTATAAGTGCTAAAATATATAGCTAAATTGCTTTCTTTATTATAAAAGCTAAGACTAAAGACCTGTCTAGTAAGCTCCTTTAGTAAAAGCTTAGAGACTAATTTATAGACTAGACTAAAGAAGCCTTTAAATATAAAAACACTAAAGTTATTTATGTTTTTTATAACTTCCTATAAAAACATAATATTTACTTCCTGTTAGACTAATTATTTATTACTAGTAAGCTTATAATAATAATATAAGCTAAGACTAGACTAAGGGATCCTAATAGAGAGTTATTACATCCCTTATAATTAAGATTATATTCTTTAGTAAGTAGGTATAGTAACTATCCTCCCTCTTACTATAGTACCCTATATTAATAGCTTTAGGAATTACCTTCCTAAATATAGTAAAGAGTAGTACTAAAGAATTATCTATATTTTTACTATTAGGACCAGAAAGCCACGAGGTTGCCTTAGGCCAACAGGATCCATTTGCACGAGCAAGCCTCTGTTAGATTTGCGTTATATAATAAGGTTATTTGCTACGTATAAGCGCTAGACTTATAGCAAGGTATAACTACTAGACTTATAGTAAGGACTAGAGGCATATAATACTTATAATTATATAAGCATAAACCTCTAACTAGATTAAATAAAAGGGGGCAAGAATTAAGACTATTACTTATTATTATATACCTTTAAATAAGCTATAACTTCCTTAATCTCTTACTCTAATATCCCTAACTTATTTATAATAATTTTAATTCTTTTGTTTATATTAGACTATTAGATTAAGAAAGTTATTATAGTTTAGACTTATAACTTAATACATAATAGCAGCAAAGTTATTAAAGAAGGCGCTAAACCTATACAAAGACCTATAGCTATGCCTAGAGCTAGTATTATATCTAGATTACTACTATAACCTATTACACCCTCTAGTTAGTAAGAGCCTATAATAGCTATAGAAAATACCCCTATTAGTAATAATTATAACGCTAAAATCTTAGCGCTTTAAGAGCGTATTAATTAAGCAAGGAAGAAGCAGTAACTTTAAAAACTCTAAGAACTTATATATAATATTAATAATAGAGAATTACTAGAGAAGAATATATTTATAGCTTCTATTACACCTGCTATATATTATCTATAACAAACCTTTATATAAGCTCCCCTTAAGTAGCCTTTTTATAGTAGCTAGAATGCCCTTTAATTAAAGACTTTTATTAGTAACTATAAAGTATAATTTATAATAAATCCTTATTAATTTACTACTAACTTTATAAAGGTCCTATATACTAGCACCTGCCTTACTAGTACTGCAAAGTAACGTTAGGCTATAGGAGAAAAGATTCGCGAGAATTATATTAAAAATCCCCTCTTATAAACTAACTTTTATAACTAGCTTAAAGGAGGCCTAGATAATTAAGAGAGCTATTCCCTTAGTATATAGTTAAAGCTTATTAGCTTTAAATAAGCAAATTATACTAACTTTAAAAGATTCCTTAAAAAATAGGAATAAACCTATGCTAAACTCCCTTTTTAATTAAACATAGAGAATAAGATAGGCCTTTTTTAAACAGGCCTTAACTATAGCTTAAAGATATATTTAATTAGCAGCGTATAAGTAGCAGATTAGCATAAACTTATTAGTAAATGCATCTCCTATTATAAATCTAATAATAATAAAGGTAACTATAATAATTCTTCTAGGTATAATAAAAGGAAAACTTAGGTAAACTCTTTAGAAAAAGAAACTTTACTAAACCTAAAGGGAAAAAGTAATAACTAACTAAGTACTTTATAATAAAGCTAGGAAAAGGAGGCTATATATTATAAGTATAAAAAGAAGGGCTATATAAGACTAAATTGCCTAGAACCTAACTGTAGTATTTATAAAAAAAGCAGCTATACTACTGCTATATATAAAAGTAACTGCTTTAATCTAGCAACCTATCTAAACACTACTAGACCTAATATAAAGGAGAAAAAGCCTTATGCCTAGGAAAGCGCCCTAGCTTTAGGGACTAAT
>SRQA01000451.1:0-22469 GCA_018360365.1 Claviceps citrina | reverse complement strand
GGCCGGGGGCGGCGGCGGTGGCGCGACGGGCCGCCCCCCGTCGACAATGATCTGCAGGTCGATGCGGTCGGCCGTGTTGCCGTGCTCGACGCGCTTCCACGTCAGGATGCGGGCCTCGTTGGTGTCGATCTCGAAGAGGCGCAGGCGGCGGACGTAGCCTCCGTAACCGGCGTAACCACCAAAGCCGACGCCGCCGGCGTAGCACATCCACAGGGCTGGGATCTGCGCCTGAGGGGTGGCCGGTGGTGGTTGCTTCTCGGGGGATGGCCCCCCCGGTTGGGTGACGTTTTGGAGGGATAGAAGGCAGTAGTCGTTGCAGTGGTCGCTGGGAGAGAGAAAAAAGGGGGGGTGAGTTTTTGGGAAATTCACGAGGGAGTCAAGGGGCGGGGGTTGGGGGGGTTGTATGCGTACTGTCCTGCGCTGACCATGACGACGCCCTGCTCGACGAGCGCGTCCCTGAACCCCGAGTTGTAGACGGGGGCCGTGACGCCCTCCCTCCAGTTGCCCACGCGGGGGAGCTCGGGTGTGGCGTACTCGGTGAGGGGGATGTGCACAAAGGCAATGTCCATGTGTCGATGGCTGTACTGCGCATGGGCGTGCTTGAGCCCGACGGCCGTCTTGCGGAACCAGTCAATCTGGCTCTGCTTGATCCAGTCGTAGCCGGGGTACTTGCGCTCGTTGGGCGAGTACGAGTGCGTGTCGAGGAGGTAGATGGTGAGGGCCGAGTGGTCCGACCCGCCGCGGGCGAGGATCTCAACGTAGTAGTTGCCCACGCCGTCGATGTCGGCGGGGCCGGCGCGCGAGAGCGAGTAGGGCAGGGTTTCGTAAAGGGCCATTTGTCGCGCGCGCGACATGGTGGACTCGTCGTCGTGGTTGCCGAATATGCCGGCGTAGGGGATCTTGCGCTTGATGAGGAGGGAGGTGATTTTGAAGATGGCCTGAAAAAAAAATCAACAGAGGGGGGGAATTAGTTTTTGCTCAACTGCAGGCTTCATGTTGATCATGATGTGAATCCGCTTCATAATCGGCTTCATCTCTGACACAATAAAAGAAATAGGGGGCGGGAGGGCGCGCGCGTACCGTCGGCGCATCAGGCGCGGTATCTCCATTGACTTGGTCGCCACCCAGGACGACAAAGTCCGGCTTCTCCTCATCCAGCATCTTGGTGACGAAATCAAGAGTACGAGGGTCTGCCTCGCATTTGCCTCCGGCGTATCCGTCTGGAACGGGCTCGCGACACTCTCCCACGCCATTGCTCAGATGCAAGTCCCCGATCTGCATAATCTTGAAGCGGCCGTTATCCGGGATCCTGGGCTTTGGCTTCCTGCGCTCCTTAGGCGAGCCACGATGCACGCTGAGATGGATGCTCAGCAGGGGGCCGCCCGTGTTCAGGAGCAGTTGCGTTCCGGTAATGGCCCAGCCGTCGCGGGCCTCGACGGCATCGTCCCCGAACAGCACATCCACGTCGGTGACGGCGTCGCTGGAGTCGCTCGATTTTCGGTTGCCGGATCGCTTGATCCACAGTCCGCCCGGGCGAGATTCCCACTGTTCGTCCGGCTTGGTCTCTTTGCCCTCTTGCGCCTTTGCCGGGTTGAGTCTCCCGACGGCCAGGTCCATGACGACCTTGTCATCGGCCGTCAGGTCCTCTTCGTGCTTGCGACTGACGTAGAGGTATGCCGAGGTGGTCCATGCTCGTCCGAGGAACAGCTCCTTGTCGATCCGATGCCAAAAGGTTGGGTCGAGCTCGCAAGATGAGAAGATGTTCACGCTCGAGCACGTCACGATGGTTATGTCGGTGATGACAAGCCCGGGATGGTGTGTGGGCATGTACCCGTGTATGGCGTTTGGAAGGACTCGGTAATTCCGGTCGAGGAAGAAGATGACGATGAGGGTGAAGGTGAGCGCTGCTCCCAGCTGGGTGAGAGTGCGAGCCTGGACATGGTAGCAGCAGCTGTGGGTTAGCTTCGGCAGATTTGGGACAGGCGGCAAAGACGACTGCAACGGCGGGAAAAGACGAGCGCAGAGCCAAGTAAAAAGGGATTCATGGGCCAAGGAGGACAACGCACAATCCTTCTTGTCATCATGGCGACGGCGACGGATGGATGTACGGGCCACGACCACCCTTCCGGAGTGTCGGCGGCCGCGTCTCGAGTTGGCTTGCGGTTGGAGGTCTCTGAGGAGTACGCCAGCAGGTTTGGCGTCGTTTGAAAGCAGCTTATGGCATGACGATGATGGCTCGAGGAATTGGCCTGCGACGAACGAGAAGCGCCTGCTTGTTGATGTTGTTGATGGACTGAGGTCCGAGGACCAAACGGACGGGCGCGGGCAGCTCGAGCACGTTCAAGTGAGAGGGTCCAGCTGCTCCACAATTGCAATGCCGGCCATTGGCAGGGCTCCGCTTCCAGCCATGGCCATTGGAATTTGGCAGTCACGGACTCACGGTGCGTGGATCATGGGCAGCCGCCACTCCCAAGCTTCAAGGGAGCCAAAATCAACATCAATCACGATTCACCAGTGACCACCCACAACTTCATCTGCACGATCCATCCACCACGGCCCACGGGCGGAAAAGCGGAGGCTCGATCAGAAAGCGGCCCGCGGACTTGGACATTTGAAATCGACTCAATCGGCCGACGACGCCGGAAAATGAGGGTTCACCCAGCTTGATTAGCCGTGCCGGCATTGGCAACCACCAAAACCCCAACCACAGTAATCGCAGCAGCTCCTCGTTCTTGCTCTCCTTGATTCTGTCTCGTGCTTGACACGTGTTCCCTGTCGGCTCGTCACTCGACTGCAGAACCATGTCTCACTCACAGACGGCGTGCGCGGCCCCAGGTTCGCCGCCTTTCATGAATTTCCTAAAAAAATATCGTTAAAAAGACGTCGTTCAACCTCAGCTTCACAGGTCCTGCCACCAAAGCCAACTGCGCCAAAACAACCGCAGCATACGTCACGTCCCTCTGGCTGTCAACACCCATTCTTCCTCCCGCGTCCATCAAGCTCCCCCGCCATGAAGTTCAGCGCCGCCTCTATCCTCGGTGCCTTCTCCGCCGCCTCCCCCGAGCTCAATGCCATGGTCAACGTCCTCGGCCAGGTCCGACAGCAGCTGGCCAACCTAGACGCCGTCATTCAAGAAAGCGGGCCTGCCGTCGCGCCCATCGTCGAGGCATGCCTTCTCATCGTCTCCACCATCAAATCCGGCACATACACCATCTCGGCCCTCGGGAAGCTGGGGCTCGGCTCGTCGATTCGGCTGATTGGTCCTGTCTCTGAGCTAAAATCGCATTCGCAAGCGACGTCCGATCGGCTCGTGGGCTTGAGGCCGCAGATCGAGCGCCAGGGTAACACGGACATTGTTCACCTGCACGTCACCCATATCAAGGAGGCTACTCAGTCCTTCGTTTCGACCATGCTGGGCAAGGTCCCATCCGAGGCTCAGGGTATTGCGAGACAGCAGGCGCAGGGGATTGTCGATATTTTGGGTCACTTGCAGAAATCATTCTCGTCGGATCAATGAGTCGTTTTGTTCTGTATTCTGTACGATTGTGGGGATGAGGAAGTAACATGGCGCACAGAAACTTGGGGGAGTTTTCTTTCCCAACGGCAACTCGAGTAAGGCGCATAAAATGAAATCAATCAAATATTCTCGTTGGAGGGCTTGTTTCTACTTGGGCAGAAAAAAACATGGTTAGGACAATGTTTGCAAGAAATGAATCGACTCGAAGCTCTCTATTCTTTTTGTAGGGTAAGCTGGTCGGTCAGTGGTCATTGTCCATCTTCACCCATCGAGCCCCACTTTCCTACTCCACAAAGGAGACGGCAGGCGAGTGGGCACCGCCGTAGCGCGGATGACTAACAGGCTACAGTAAAACGCCTAGCCGAGCTGCCCCAGCCAATCCCGCCACAACGCGCCAGCAAGGAACAACGCGCGCCGGGAGCTTGACTAGGAGATCTGAATCCGCTCAGCAACACCGACCACTGCTCTCGCAACGCACGCACGGATGACCTGTTTCTTCATTTCTATCCATCTAGAGGCCCCCTAGCGACCTCGAGATCTACCGACTGATCCATAGCGCCGTGCTTCTCTTTTTCGCAAAGTTTCTGCGATTGACGTCGCATTGTTTGCCGTCTCCCGCCGTTTGCCAGGACTCACAGTCAAACAAGGACTCGTGGGCATCGCCGCATCGCCAACATTCTCGGGTGCTGCGCATCGATTCTAGCATCGCCTTTGGAATCTCTTACCATCCAACAAAAACTCCCTCGATCAGAATGACAGACTACAGCGCCCTCAAGGTCCCTGACCTGAAAGCCATGCTGGGACAGCGCAAGCTTCTCCAGACCGGAAACAAGCAAGCTTTGATTACGCGATTGCAGGAGGACGATAAGAAGAACGCACCGGCACCTGCCACGGACGCCAAACCAGGTAAGTGCCGCGATCCCAACCGGGTTTCGTCCTTTTAAAAAGGGACAATAAAAACCGGAAAGAAATGAAGGAAAAGAAAGAAAGAACAAGTTATCTGATGCGATTTCGCAGACGCCAAAGACGATGAGATTACCTACAGTGATGACGACGACGCCGCATCCAAATCTGCCGTCGCAAAACCCGCACCACCGGTCACCGAGTCGTGGTCAGAAGAACCGCCCGAGTCAGAAGGGGATGCGGTAGCACCTGGGGCAGGAAAAAACGACACTACGGCAAAAGCAGAAGCAAAAGCGGAAGCACAACCACAACCACAAGCGGAAGCAGAAGCGGACGCCGCCAAGCCGGCTACGCCCGCGCCCTCATTCGCAATGGGACTGGCCTCTACCGCCGCCGAAGAGGAAGCCAAGAAGCGCGCCGAGCGAGCCAAGCGATTCGGCATCGAGGAGGATGTCGAAGCGAAGCAGCGCGCCGAGCGGGCCAAGCGATTCGGCCTCGACCAGACCGAGCTTGCTTCGGGTCTGGATTCTGCGCTCCCCGAGCGGTCGTTGAAGCGTGGTCGCGGCCGTGGTGGTGTCGACGGTGATGGCAATCGTCCCGGTAAGCGCCAGAGTTTGGATCGAAAGGGCCGTCATGGCCGCGGGGCCAACAACAGCAACAACAGGGAGCGAGGGAGCGACACCCTGGACGCTGCCGAGAAGGCCAAGGCCGAGAAGAGAGCTGCCCGATTCGCGACCTCTTGAGAAGAAGGAAGCCTTCTTTTCGTCGCCGAGTTCCTTGAAACAAACGTCCATCTTACTTTATGCAGTGCAGAAATTGAATCGAAAAAACAATAAAATAAAATAAATTAAGAGACACTCCCGAGCGATCCTGTCTACTACGAGTCGAGTAACCCATCTTCCAGGAGAGGGATGCAAACTTTGCCAACAGGATATCATGATTCAGCCATCGCAAAGAGCAAATTGGAATGCCCCAAACTCCCCACCCCGTCTCATTCACAAAGAGGAAATATAAAGAAGGCCGCCGCGAAATTTCCGGGCCCCAAATTTTTTTTTTTTGGTTGTTGTATCACTACGCAAGGGCCTAAACAGGGTGGTGTATCAAGCGGAAAAAAATGACTGGCCAAACCTTTGGTGTGTGTGTGTTTTGGGGGGAGGGGACAATCGGTTGATTTGGGGCGGGAGATACCAACGCGAGGCTGGACTGGGATAGGACCTCGATGGACAGGGCTCTGTATCATGGGATATATATACATATATGTATGTATATATCTCCTGCTTTCTCAATGTGTGTTTCTTTCTTTTCTTTTCTCTTCTTTTTTTTTTTGCGGAGATTGTGGTCTGCTGTTATTTATGTGCCGCGTGATTATTGCACGTGTGGTATGTGCAACGCCTTGCTCAGCTGCCAAGGACTCGAGGAGCACACCAATCGACTAGCCTACCTACCTACCCTAGGTAGTAGTCGTAGAAAGCAAAAGACCTCGAAATATCAGACAACAACGAGGAATTGCCAGCCGTCCCCTCCTCCCCCTTATTAGAAAAAAGAAAAAAAAAAAGAAGAAAAACACCAAAACATTTCCCGTAAACACCAAAACATTTCCCGTTTCATGGAGCTTGCTCCGGAGTCCGCCCTCAAGCTCCTCCCTTACAGGAAAGGAGTTTCGTTTTTTTTTTTTTTTTTTTTTTTTTTTTTTTTTGCGCTTTGGGTCTGTGCGCCGGTTTGGCGGGCTGGTGTTGGCTGAGAATGAGATGGGAAACCTTTTTGGGGGGGAAAGGGGGAGGAGGAAGGGTTGTTTGCTTGGCAAGGGGGTCCCGGGAAGAGGGGGGGGGGGGGGGGGGGGGGGGGGGGGGGGGGGGGGGGGGGGGGGGGGGGTTGATTCTGGGTGGGCCTTGAACGCTTGATTGGATTGGCGGTGTTTATGTGATGTTTGCCCATTGCAGTGGTTTTTTGTGTTGGCATTGCTTTCTGTGTTTAACATTAACTATGTAGAGAATATATATATATAGATATACATGGATGCTTTTTTTCTTTTCGTATTCCATTCGTACCGGTGATACTTTGCCACGGCAGATCCTCCTCAATTGCCAGGCAAACGTAGGCCCCCCATCCGGTTTTGTACCTATGTCCCTGCACACATCATCGAAAACGAGGGGGCAAAGAGTGGGGGGAAAGGGTGGCAGTCATGCCCGCTGTGGTACGCGCTGGTCACACAGGGTTTTATCCCGGGGGAAAAAGGGGGGGGGGATTCTGCCGCTGCGGATGGTGTCGCACATGGCGTTCCAACTTTTCGGAGCATCTCGACCAGCCAGGAGGCATTTTGTTCAGCTCAGGAGAGTATGCCGGGACGTGTTGCGGCTTGGACACGGAGCGGAAAATATGGACGATGGGGATGATGATCAGATTGGGATGATGTGGCTGCGGCCGGACTTTCCCCTTTTGGCCGGCACTGGTGAAGTTTTTCCCAGTTCCATAAAGGGCTTTTTGTCTTGTCGATGGGTCCTCCTCTCATGTCAGAAACCGATATCCTCTTCCGGGGTGCGTGGCCGTGGCCGTGGCCGTGGCTACATTTCGGCCCCGTTTTCCCATCTGTAGGTACCACAATGGCATATTTGCCGTCTGACAGTTTGCGGTTTGGTGTCCAGCATGGCATGGCGTGTGGTGGCGTGTGGTGGCGTGTGGTGGCGTGGGATGACCGGAAGGGGTGAGCTTTTTGACTGATTATGTTGAGCATGCAATACTCGAATGAATCGATGTCCGTGGCTGCCTCATATATAGTGTTACATCGAGAGCACGATGCATTTATGCGTTGAGAACAAACGCGAACAGCCAGTTGTTGTCTCCCTGCATCGCTCCATGCTGAACATGCTCGGCCATGATGTGATGTAGTCCACTGGACCACCCGCTCGCACTTGGCCAAAAAAAAAAAAAAAAAAAAAAAAAAAAACCGGCAGACGTCGTGAGCAGCTTAAGAGTGACCAACTGCAAGCACCGCGCCTATCCCCCGCGTATTTGAAAGGGCCCCATTTCCCGCAACCCCCATCGCTATATGTCCGACCAGATTTCGTTGAGTCGGGGTACTGCTTCAATTTCGACACCCTGGACCGAGCACATCGGAATCATGCTAGATGTGAGGGATGATGGAAAAAGCACTGTGTGTGTTCAACTCGCCGAGGTCTTTTTGGCTAGAAATGTTGACCCAGATCATCGAGACCCGCGGCCTCGAAGGTAGGCCAATGCGATCATCCGATGCAGACAACCCCGGTTCCTAAGCCCGCTTATCCCAGTCGCGGCCTCGCCTGGCCTTGCGATTGGAGGAAGAAAGGGTTCATGGCTCCATGACCCTCACTTTTGCCTTAAGTCCAGGGGTCTCCGCAAAGAACCGCCACAAGGTCGGTGAGCTTTGTGAGCTTTGTGATGTTGAGCTTTGATGTGGAAAACTCACCGCTCAAGCCACGCGAGTTGTGCCACGTCGTAAGCCGCAACTCCCGAGGGCCTGTCGGGTATTGCGGCGAAGGGCACACACAGCCTTTTGCCGTCGGAATGCCCTCGGTTGCGCAGGTTGCCTCTCAAACAAACGGCTCGGCCCAGCGTACGCAAGTCCTGGGCCTCTCTCGACCTGCAGCTTTCAGCTTGCTTTCGCATGGAGGAGGGCCCAGAGTGTCAAGGGTCCTTGCCATGCGATGGTCGAATCACAAGGACAAGTTCTCCGTCCAGCAGATGGGCGTTCTGGATATCTTGCCCAATGCGGAATGCTCCGACTTTCTTAACTTGTGAGGCGCAGCAGAGAAGACCCGGATCGGATATCAAAAAGACGTATTCATGTAAATGCATACTAGGCAGACGAGAAGCTGGGGGAGAGCGAGGCGAAACAAGGCGAGAGAGACATGCAGCGGCTGGTCAGAAGACGTGACGGTGCAACCGTGGAACGACGCCAACCAGGTTTTCGTTTTCTGCTGAAGAATCCGCAAACCCCGCGTCTCCGCGAGGCAGAAATTTGGTGAACGTCGGTGATTGGTCCAAATACATCGCGCCACAGCCAATCAAAGTGCGGAGACGGGACAAGCGGGCAAGGAAGGAACATTTCACGAGGTGAAGTGTGAAGTCGGTGACTCTCGGCCAAATGACTTCATAGTGCGTCAACCACAAGCCACAGAAAGCCCGGTTTCCCTCTCCGTTGTCTTCATCACGTTTTGTCCAGAAAAACCTTCTAATCGTCAAGGCCAGTAGCGTTTTACCCACTGATTGTCGTTGACAAGTTTGGTGGAGTCTAAAGATGCCAGGCGTGCGTCCACAAAGGCGAGACATGCACCTCAGTCCTCAGATCGTCCTATCGGAGCAGCCTGCCGAATGAGACACGCAGCTCACGCGTGTCTGACGCCGTTGGGAGGGGATGCCAGGAGGGGGTGGCAGGAGTCCAGGACGCAATGCCACCGAGCCAGCCAGACACTGCCCGTCTTTCGATTCGATTCGATTCCAGCATCCCGACAGATGCTGTCCACCACAAACGCAACACGAACCGGACGACCCAGTGCCTGTGATACCATCATTTGCTTGCTCGCCCCGCTCCTTGCAATCCGAACACCACAATCCGAACCACACCACTCGCCGACAGACCTACCGACGACGCCCCCGCGGTCGGCATACAACGCTGAATTAGCTCAACACTTCGAATCCCACCCCCACAGTCGTCAGTGGCGTGCGGGTGGCCAACGGGCCATTCCTAGCAGCGTGTCCGAGCAGCCGTGTCCTAGACTCGTGGCTAACCTCCCGTTTCTTGCCGCTCACCGCCGAGCCGCTGACTCTTTGCCATCCATCGCAAGCCAACATCACATCAACAAGAACAGTGGCAGTCAACAGTCGCCTCTCGTTAGTCCCCTCGACCAGCCATGGGACGGGAGGCAGCCCTTTTTGTTCGTCTGCCGCCTCGGCAGCACCACCCCACACCACCCCGGGGGGGGGGGGGGGGGGGCAACTGGCGCTGACCAACACAAACCTTCATTCTCGCAAAACAAAGCTGGATGAAAGGGCTTGGCACCCAATGACGCCCGAGCGAGCGTGTGTCCAATCGCTTTTCATAGGACAGCTGCACCCCTCTGCGGTGGTCTATACTCGCCCTTGACTTTCGAGACCGAGGCCCTACAACTGCCAACGGACTTCCCAAGACTACGTACAGTACGCACATCGAAGCATCTCCGACCAACCAGTCAATGGTAGAGCAACCACTTATTATGTGGAACTCCATGCTCTCGGACATGTCATGAAGAGCGTGGGCCAGCCGTCACAGTAATAAGGGCAACCATGCAGGCGGCAGCATGCAGCAAGGAATCCGCACGCCACAGGCAGACAGACAGGTCTCTGCATCGGTGCCTCGTCCCTCTCGTCCCTCTCGTCCCTCTCGTCCGTCCAAGACGCGGAGCTGGTTGATCTCCTCACCTACATAGACCTCGTCAACCTGACCATCCAGCATCTTTTCAACACCGTCCCTCTATTCCATGTCCTCATGGCCTTTTCAGCCACGCTTGATCTCGTCCAGTCTCATGCTCCAGCTTAAGCTGCGTTTCCTTGTTCCCGTCGTCGATATCCTCACCACCGGTCTTCTTTTCGTCAATTTCTCAACCTTGTCGCACGCGCGTGCGTTAGACCGGAGGGACAAACCCAAGCAACCACTTGTATTCCCGCCCCAAGGCTCTCTTCAAGCAGGCGGCAGACTTGCATCACGTATTAGACGCAAACTGATCCCGTCCGTCCAACCAAACGCCAGCCCCTTCGACCTTATTTCATTCCAGCCCGCCCGGCCTAGGAAAGCCTCGATTTTAGTCTTCCCACCCTATCTGGTCCTCAACCGTCCCTCTGCACAGCACTCATGCCCACCAAGTTTCGCCCGTCCTCATTTATGCTTGGCGCTCCCTCCTGCAGCAGTGTGTTCCATTGACCTTCTATTCCAAAGCCTGCATAGCGCGGCAGATTCCTTTTAGCTCATAACGATAGCGAATGTCCATTTCATTTTCTTATCTTGTTTTCCTGCAGAGTCTAGCAAGATTTGAGCCACACTCTGCCCCTGCATATTCATTTGGGAGCGGCTCTCGCGGTCGACGCATGGAAACGATCTACACGAGCGCTGCATTCATCACTTCCACACTAAGACGATTTTCATTGTGCCAGAACCATTCTGCGGTTCGGATCACAATATCATCAGGCTCTCCATACAGGCACATGGCACCATTGCAAGTTCCGCGGCATGTATAAGCTGCCAAATATTCAACGAAGGTCGGAATACCATGGCATCCCTCGACAGGCTATCAGATGGATATTCGTCCAGGAGGAGCGAGGCTGGCATGCCTCGTGCCTCTATTCCCAGACTTGCAAGTCGAACAGCGTCGGAGGATATGGAAATACCTCGAGCGAAAAAACAGACGTCAAATCCACCTCATCCTGTCGATAAGCATGCTCAGGTTCATGCGCCGTGGAAATATGTTCTTCACCCTCGAACTTCGCCGAGAAGCCCTTCAAACAAACACAACAAGACATCCAGCATGAGTACCAAGACATTATCGGAGCACAACAACTCACACGCCCAGGCAGGATGGGGTTCTTCATCTTCCAACTGGTCGTTTGAGAATACCAACGGCCCGGCGCAGATTCAAGTTGGGGAGGCAGTCGAAGATCGCAAAACACTTGGGCAGCCTGCTGCCATTTATCCCGAGCTTGATCGTTATCGCGACTTTCAGCGACCAGAATACCCGCTCGGCCGACAAGAAATTGATGTGCCATACCGATTGGCAACCCATGATTTGCCACCACCAACACCAGGATCGTTGTGGTTTTCTGGAAGCAGTCAAGTAAGTGCTGTTAGTGGGACCCCCTCAACCAAGTACTCGGAGTCGCCAGGCCCCGGACCATACAGTCGGGACACAACACCTACTTCAGTCTCATCCCAATCTCCTGTTTTTGCGGCTCCGAATCGTGTCCGAGCACCATATAGAACCACGCGTCAGCAGAGCGCATCTTCCACCAGGCCCCCTGTCACGAGGCGACGTGCTGGAAGTTTTCCGAATGAAACTGACACGGAGTCGCTTGATTCAACCGGTCTTGCTGCTGTTCGTGAATCTTTGACATCCTCTTCGTCCAGCTCAACCGTCAAAGACGGGGATAGGACGGACAGAAAAGAAAAGACGAAAGAGGGCAGACTACCAACCCCGTCAAGTCTCCCACCGAGACTCTCCTCACAAAATTCTCGCCAGGCCAAGAATATCAGCCAACAGGTAAACATGACCAGTCCTCAGCGGAGTCGACCTAAAGAGGTCGTTTCCAGCCCACAGAGTCCTCGTAGCATCAATGCTTCGCCTCTGTCCCGGTCGAGCCCACCTGCTCGACCAAGCCACCACAACACATCCAACACGAAATCACAGCTCTCGACAGCCACTCCAATCATACAGAGTAACCTGCGGTCAATTCTACGTGGTGCCGAGGAACATGGACGTGGATCCGTGGGGGGGTGTATGTCTCCCCTAAGCTCAACAATCTCGCTCCTGCAGAACAGGAAAAGCCATTCAACTTCAAATCTGCCTTGCCTAGAGCGTGAAGGCGACTTTGCGTCTACCAAAAATCGAGCAGCTGTCGAGCGGCCATATAGAAGTGCAACAGGGCCCGCCCTCTCGATGCAGGCCTCGCAAGCAAACAGACCTACGTCTTCACGAACAAGATTTCCCTTCTTTGGAAGAAGGAAGCCGAGCTCTGACGGCGCAGTCAAGGTCAACGGGAAGGAAGAAAAGAGAAGCCAAACACGGAAAGGTCCTGTGGCGGGCACTGGCCATGAGGGCTATGGCCGAGTCGGTGCTATTCGAAGACGTAGCGGAAGTGCTTCTGCTTTGCCTCACAAGGTGACACACCCGCAATCGTCTTACGACAGCTTAACAAGTTCAGATTCCTTTTTGGCCGATAGAGTCAATCCGGTTGTAATTTCGGGCGGAGGAGTCATTGAGACTAGGAACACAAACTCCGACGCTCGCTCCGAGCCCAATCACGCAGCGACTGTACGTCCGAGCACAGACGACTCGAAACTGTCGTTGGAAGGCTGGTCCATAGACGGCATCACACCAAGCGCACCACCAACTGGAACGTCTTCCTCGCCTCTTGGTCAAGCTGAACGTCTTCGGCAGACACCAAACAGTGATGACTCGGACGGCATCATCATGCAACCTACTCTTGCATTTAGACGGTCGGTGCAAAGGTTGCGGTCGGTTTCTGATACTCCAATGCGACTCCCTCAGCCAATCAACACCACCAGACTAACATCCTCTCCGTCTCCCCTCACAAGCTTTAACACTAGCCCGATGTTTGACGAGACTCGTGTGGAATTACAACGAAACACCTCTGGAGATTCGAGTGCGTTTCATTCAGTGCTGAAGGAGTCGGAAAAAAAGCCGCGCTCGTTCCGTAAATGGAACATATTCAGCAGGTCACAGAATCAAGTTGGTGCAAAATCAAGCAAAACAAAGGCACAGGTAGCAGCCACCGTCAAAGCCGTTGAAAAACGCCCAGTCGCATTTTACACCATCCTTGACGCCACGGATCAAGAAGAGGGGCGAGGTACCTCGCATGCCGCCGTCCAAGAAGTCTTGAGGGAAGCAGACGTGTATTCGCAGAGTGCGAAGGTCGGTGCTGCGGCTGATACCTTTTGTGCATCGCAAAAGAAACCAACGCCCCAACACCGTGACTGGTTACCATCACAGCCATGGCAGTCATTTATGGAAAATAATACACCAAGAACACCGATTGCTTCTTCATCGGCAGCCGAGTCTTCTCACTCCGTGAGCAGCGCAAGACCCAGTCGACTTGCTCGGGTCGGCCGCATTCCACAAGTAGTGAAAAAAGGCCAGATGAGTCCATCTTCACCATGCTTTTCTCGACCGTTCCAAGCCAGCTTGCAGTCGCCAGTTAAGAATGCGACCATGATCTACGATCCTCAGTCCATCGCGACGGGTTCCATCCCACCTTTGGATGAGGGAAACAACAATCTGGTTTCCAACATGAACTTGGGTTATGGAGTGTCCCCAGGCATTTGCTCGGATAAACCAGAGCTCCTTGCTCCTTCTCCACGAAAGCAATCAGATGGTGCAATATACGCGGCGGCTAGCAGGTCTGGAGCGGCCAGACCATTTGCCAGCGCAACAGCAGTAATTCCGAGGCCCGACGACCCTCCAGTTGAAGACGAGATATGGGATGAATACAACGATCTGCTCGGCGACGACTCTATGCAAGGATCCCAATCCGCTACCACGTCAAAAGAGGTCACTCTCCAACCGCAAACATACCAGAACAAGCTGGCGAAGGAGAAAAGCTCCGTTTGCGTGGCTTGTGAATGCAGCGCAACAAGAAGTAGCTCGTCATCTTGTCGAACGGTCTCCTCTGACTGCTGCGCGTGCTCGTCAAAGGATGGCACACCCTTGGCCCAGGTCAATCTACGTGTGGGATCCATGACGGTCAGCAAGTGGCTCACCTTTGGACACGTCTTATTTAGCGAAATCCGACATGAGTTGGCTTTTGGACAGACCTTGGCTGGGGGCCATTCCATCCTCGTCATTGATGGCCTTGGGAACGATGACTGGTCATTTTATGCAGCCGAGACGTACCCTTCTGCTTCATTTTTCAACCTCTCTCCTCGAGCACCACTTGCTCCTGACTCGAGGAAATCCCCGACAATGTGCCCCGAGAGCCCTCCGAATCACCATCAAGTTCAGTACACGTCGCATCTGGACAAATTCCCCTTTGCGCCACAAAGTTTCGACGCTGTGGTATACCGCTTCCCCACTGCGGCGCCTGCATCGCATTACCGGAACATCTTGAACGAAGCTCGCAGGGTGTTGCGTGCCGATGGCTATATAGAACTGTCCATCCTGGATTCCGATCTCAATCACATGGGGAACCGCGGGCGACGCACTGTCCGACGCCTGAAGGAGAAGATTCGACTGCAAGATCCAGACATCAGCCTCGCTTCCACAGCTGACCTAATTGTGCGCCAGCTTAGAAATGTAGGCTTTGCCAATATCAAAGTCGCCCGCGTCGGCGTGCCTGTGGCCGGCTCCATCGCACAGCCTGGCACTCCTAGGAAAAAGAACAAGGCCGAGTTTGGCAACAAGAAGGATTCCCCGAGCTTGGCCGAGACGATGAGTGATGATGGCCCCTCGGCGGATGAGAACATCACCAAAGTCGTTACACGTGTTGCTCGATGGTGGTACACTCGATGCTATGAGAAGACCGCTGGGCTCGCACAAGCAAGAAGCATCTGGAACGATAGGTCTCTGTTATCCGAATGCGAGCAACTCGGTACTAGTCTGAAACTCACGGTGTGCTGCGCAAGAGCACCACACCGTATCACCAGCGTCTGATTGGGGATACCAAAAGGCAGTTTGAGGCCTGTGACGTCCTTCACATGACGTGGGGGCGGGAGTAAAACCACCACTACACGCAGTTCCGACGCCTGCCTGCCTTTTTGTTCGTTCCCACCTTTGTTGATTTTTTTCATTCATGGTGTCGTTGTGATTTCACATCTTGGTATATGTTTCTTGTCCATTGAGCCTTCTCCATTGAGCGCGTCGTTATACATGGCGATGGGGGCTCGCGCCCAGGTCGTTCATTCCACCAAATCCATCGCATTCAACAGCACTAGAAGAATGATCAGTATGCGCGCATATATGTACATGGGAAAGCCGGCCAGTTTTCTTCTTCTTTTTTTCTTCTCTTCTTTTTCTCTTCCTTTTTTCCTCCCCCCCTTTTTTTTCTTGTGCGGGCATGAAGCGTCCTTGCAAAGCCGCAGGTCGGACCGGTGTGCTACGCACGAAACAACCAACAAACATACCTACCTAGTATGTAGTCAAGGCAGAGCGCCAACTCGAGAGACAGACCGCAAGGGAGCACGGCGAGGATCAGATCAATTGGCAATGCGGGTCATGGGCCACCCACACCCCTCACTCGGGATTTCGTGCTGGATGCAACAAGTAGATGAGCACACGCGGAGCGTGTGAAGAACGAAAACAAACAGACGGAAGGAACGAGGTGAATGATTTATAGTTATATAGACTGGGTGTCTTTCAAACGTGGGCTGTTTTGGATTTCTTTTGCGACGCATTCACGCCTGATACAGGGAGATTGTACCCAAACGGGTCGAGTGGGCACGAAACTACCTACATAGATTAGTATTGTACACAAGAAGGGCGTGAGTAGTATACACGACACGACACGACACGGCAAGTCTATTCGCCAAAAAAGGACGTAAGCGCGGCCGTCATTGACACCCGTGCGAGTCGTGTTCTTGTTCAGCATCATGCACGTCAGCATGCACGTCGTCCTCTCCAAGGCCATGCTCGTCAGCATCGGCACCGTGCTCTCTGGGCCAGCGCCGCAAAATGGCCACGAAGCCGCCTCCTGCGATCCTGACGCCCACCTTGGGGCGCATCACCTGAACGACCTTGGCGGCGCCGTCTGGCGACGCCCTCGGCACCACTGTCTTGACATCCCAGTGTCTGCCTCCGCCGGCGTCATGCATGCCGCCCGACGTGGTGGACACGGGCAGCTCGAGGACCTTTTCGAGGCGGATCGGCTGTCCGGTCGCGGTGCACCACTTCTGAAAGTCTCCAATCTGGCTGATGGAGGGCTTGAAGATGATGAGTATGCCGTTGGGGAGCAGTGATTCGACGACGAGCTCCGCGTTTTCGTGTGCCGAGGGGAGATCCAGCACCGCGCGTGAGAGGAATGGCTGTCCACTCGACTCCGCGAGGCGCTCGGACAAGTATTCGTCTATGCTGCCGACGTGGAAATCGATGGAGGGTAGGTATTGCGCCCGCCTGAAGTTGCGTATGAGTTTATAGGCGGCATGGGCGTGTTTCGGTCTTTGATCGAGTGTGTGGAGGACTGCTCGGCGCGAGGCCTTGTAGTGGTTAAAGGCATCTTCTGCGTCTCTGTCGAGGTCGAGGTCGACGCGCGCTAGGGTCGAGTGGCTCTGTGGTCGAATTTTAGCCTCACAGATGTCGCGACGCAGGGATGACGGCAAGGGCGGGTTGGCGGCATGAATTGCGCGCGCAATGTGCAGCGTCAAGCTGCCCATGCCGGTGCCGGCCTCGAAGATTTCAAACACTGGCGCGGCATCTCGTCCTTCTTCTCCTGCTTCTTCGCCCTCGCAGTCTTCCTCCTCGGCAGGACGCGACGGGTTCAGGTCCAGGAGCGAGACGATCGTGTTGGCATCGTGCGGGTATATGGGCGTGGCGTGGCGCGCGCTGTTCACAACGTAGCTGGAGAGGGTCGGCTCTTGCAAGACGACGCGCTGGCCCTTGCTGTCCTGCACCACGTCGAGTATTCTCTTGCCGATCAGGTCGGCCGCCGGGATCGACGCTCCGTAGGATAGCTTGACGACGTCGGAAGGGCGCAGGGGCGCCGTGAGGTGCCACTTGGGGTACTTGGAGCCTTGCTGGCGGAGGAGGAGAACGTCGTGTTCTGCGAAGCCATTTTTGCCTGTTAAACTCGAGGCAGACGGGGGGTTGTGCGTGCACACTGTGTGTATTGTATGTGTGTATGTATACCTTGGATCCTTCGGTTGGAAGAGAATGCCCGGCGCAGAAAATGCACCGATGGGGGCTTATTTCCGCAGCGCATGGTATTGCGGTATCGACGCGTGCCACGAGAGGCCGCAGAGGGAAGATGGAGCAAAAAAAAAATTAAGAAACCAGGGCGCGAGATTAAACGGAACGGTCCTCGATGCTCATGAGCCGAGCCGCGGTCTGGATGGAACGAACCCACCAAGAAGCCCACCACCCCAAGAGGGCGCTTGCGGCCCAGCCAGATTCAGCAAACGGCATGGCACGCTGGTCCTGAATTCAGAATAGTCCACAAGGCAACAAAGCAAGTGAAGATGGGCAGCAGTTTGGCAGGTCTGCATGGTTCGAGGTCTGAGAACACGGAAGTATGTGTAGCATGAAAGCTGGGCAGATTTAGATAGACGTGCAGCTGTCTTGAGCCACGACCCCAGCTGTTCGCTCCTTCCCTCGTCGCCATGCTCCAAGGCCACCAAGCCCCAACGCCCCAACGCCTTGCTTGAACGCCTCGCTTTCGTCTCCGTTGCTCCTGCAGCCCATTATCTTTTTGTCCGTTTCGTCATGAATTATACGTGGTAAAGAAGCCTCAGGACTATCTCCTTGAACAGAGCCCGGGGGCATGCCTTCCCATTTCCCGTGTCCGATACAGCGTCATAAAAACAAGCGGAAACCGCTGATGTTGTTACAAAGGGCACCATATACCTGGCGCCGTCATCCTCTGCCGAACGCCACCACCATGAGACAAGAAAAATAAGAAGATAAATAAGAAAACTGAACCAGGACGACATGAAGGGCATTGATCAACGCAAATGATCAAACCACACTGAAAAAGTGTATGCTGAAATGGTTGCATAAAAAAAAAGAAGAAGAAAAAAAACCTTAGCTAACGTGTGAAGCGTTGCAGTTCAAACGGGCCGGCACCTTACAACAGCAAGGGCTGCTGACAAGCTGCAAGGTCGCGCTGCCTTTTCCTCGAGTCCTTTTTCTCTTGAGGTATAAATCCTAGGTCCATCACAGTGGCGGGAGATGGTTGAACCCAGGCGTATACGCAGTATGGTCGTCTTGCTAGAATGCGAATCTTCCATTTTCCACATAATCGATAGCCGATGACCATGCTTCTTGGGCATCATGCACGTGGACGCAGTGGTGATAATCTTCTTCAAAGTAGGGCTGTATCCGAACACCAACATGCTCCTCGAGGATGGAGACGCCCGAGTCATATCGCCGTCGGCATCGCTTTGTCCATGGATCCACCTTGACCGGGCTGTGATAGCAGTACATGTTGGGTTTCGCATCCCGTATGCCAAATACGGCGCCCGCGCTTTTGAGGCGATTCCACATCTCGTGGGCTGCGTGCCTTGTGGCATCTGACTGGGGGCTGACGATGTATAGTGATTGAGTGATTGCGTACCGCAGGGTCAAGGCATCCGGGCTGTCGGCTCCAAAGCGTTCCTCCAACTGTCCTTGCTGCAGACGAAGTTCCGATACAAGTTTCTCAAAACGGTCGACGTCGACGTAGTCATAGAACAATGCGAGATCGATCCAGGTCCTGGCGACGTACGGGTGACGGCGACTGTAGATGGCCTCCAGCTCTTCGGTGATGGTTGGCACGCCCCCCCACAGGAGATCCGAGACTGTTGAGGATCCATGTTTTTGTTGAACTTCGTACAAGCAGCTGAATATTTGCCGAAGGGGGTGTGACCTTTCGAAATTGGTGGTGGAGTACGCGGCCAAGTACTTGCAAAGCGCCGTCATCATACCAGGATCTCGGCGCACCATTCCGAGCAGCAGCTCCATGATACCCAACGGAGACAGTTTTTTCAAGTCTTGTTCTAGTTGCTTGAACGCCTTCATCAAAAAATCGCCCCCTTGGTCGGCGTCCATTGCCTCGAAATAGAAGTTTGCTTCCAGAAGAAGGTCACTGGATCCAGCTCCCCAAACCATGGTGATAGGCCAGCCGATGTGGGCATCCGTCTCGACCTCGAACTGACGGCAATGCAGAAAAGCCTTGCGCAGGTTGCCGACGACGAATTCCTGTGCGCGAAGTAGATCGGGGGATCGGAGATAGCCGGGGGTCGGTGGCGGCGTTGGCGTGCGGCATCGTACGTGAGCTGGCAAATCGGCAGGCAGCTCGAAATCAACCAAGTCGTATTCAGTCACGCCTTTTCTCTTGAGATAAGTGCCCAAGTTCACGACGCGGCCGTTGCGAACAAACTCGGACACTTTGCCCTCGGCATCACGCTGAAACTTCATGGACAACAAGCGCTTTACTTCCTCCTCGGTGTTGTTCTTGACAAAGCCCCATTGCGAGAATCTCGTTTTGTACATCTTTGGCCTGCCTGGCGAGTCAGCATCGTGGTGTACAACTCATGAATGCGTGTAGGACATGGGATAATTACGTTGCTTGAAAGCCGTACTTGTCAGCCATGATGGACATGACTTCCTTGAGTGGCTTTCGCTCCTCTAAATACAGAGTGCGGATTGTTCCTTTCAACTGCTCCCAAGCCTCGGCAGGAACCTGTTCGCGCGGTGCTCGAATTCCCACCTGGCTTCGAAGAGAAATCGACCCAGGTTTTTGGTCCTTTGAGATGTTGGTGAATGCGCTTCCAGACAGTCACGACATCAGTCTCGGGAAAGGTGCACTACTTACCGATATTGAGAACGCAGAGTCCGGTGTTGATGAGGCCAGTGGCACATCAAGGGGCTTTGGCGTGGCGGGTTCTTGCTTCACTTCCGGTACAAGCGGCGCCGTGACTGACGACGAGAAAGAAGCCTTTGGCCTGGGCGGTTTGGCTGGCGCCTTTCCTTTGGCCTTTGCGCTGGGATTCAGTTCTAATATGAACTGATTGCCAATACTGATATTAGGTTTGGAGGATTTTGGGACCGGCGGCTTGGAGAAACTGGCGCCATTAGCCGAGAAATCATGGCTGTTGCGGGGGATATGAAGCGGCGGGGTGTTGATGTCGATGCTTCTTTCGATATTCCTGTTGCGACTGTGGGCGGTGGTAGTGCTGATTGTGTCGAGACTATTCGGCGAAGACTGGCCCATTCTCGCACTGAGAGTCGCGGGGGGACGCCATATCTCGAACCCAGGGGTGCCTCCCACTGCCGGGGAGGTTTGGTTGGCAGAGCTGGAAGCGCCGGGTGATGGCATCACGGGGGATGACGCCATGTGGGCGTTGAGCATTGGAGAATGAGCAACCGGGCTTCGGATATGGCTGGTGGACATGAAATTCTCGAGACTTCCAAACTGCGCAGAAGATGAGGTGTCGATAGGGCTCGCCAGTCTGTTTTCCCGATAGCTCCCATACGACAACGACGGCGGGCTCATGGATATGGGGCTCGTCATTCGTTGCATCGAATCGAACGAGCGCCAACTCTCGGCAGGTATGGCGACGGGGCTGGCGATTCTGTTTGGATTGAACGACATGTTGCCTCGGCCGCCACTAGCGCTACCGCCGCAGTATGGCAGAGGGTCGAAACCGATGCTCGCGTGGAAGCTGTTCATACCGATGGATGATGAGCTCGGAACGGCATGGTGGTGATGATGGTGAGTGGTGCCGGCATTCGTCGTGTCATCAAGGGGATTGATCAGAGGTCTCGGCGGCAGAGTTGGCGCGAATGGCTTTTGCTCGAACGGAGTCAATCCCTTATTCTCAAAGTGAGCGACTAATCGGCCGACGCCTCCCCCTCCGTTCGGAGGCCGGCTGAGAGCCTCGAGTTCCATGTCGGCATGTGCCTGGTTTTCCTGCCGCTGGTGGCCATGATGATAGCCCGTCTGCATGCCAGGCGACGTGGGGGCCCAATCCATGGCTCCGACATGATGGAATGCTTGCCTCGCGTCGTGGTTATGCTGTGCCAGAATTCCTGAGGCTGGGGCCGAGTCCTCGCCAAAGTCGAACCTGGGCCAAGCCTGATGAGTCAGGGCATAGGGATCTGGATTGAAGGCAGAGGCCGCTGGCTTTCCTGGCGAGAAATTGAACATGTCAACGAACAGGCCGAGCAAAACGGACCTCTTGTTCAAGGTCCGGCCGGGTGGCTGAAGGTCAGACAGCAACAGGGACTCGAACAAGTCGAGTACGACGTTATTATGCTCAGTCGCCGCCACAAGGATGCATCACTCGTCAAAGGGATGAAGGTTGAACAGGTACAGGACTATCACGAACTGAATGGCGGAGTAGGCGGCCACTGGCGCCCATAATCGCCAGTGTGAGGGAGATGAAGCTTGTGGTTGAATCAGCGAGCTGTTGTTGCAGCAGCCAGAAAGAAGGGGGACAGGGAAAGCAGTCCATCCACAACAAGGAATGGCTGAAAAACGAAGAAGCGTCTGAACTACCGGTACCGTTCCCCAGAATCGGCTGATGTGGGTGTCGAATCGAGTCTGGTCTGTTATTATTATCTGCTTCGCTGCCAGTGGACACTGGAGGGCAGGGTCGCTGGTCTGCGTGGACTCGTGGAGGCAAAGCCACGGGCCTCAGAGAAGCTAAGATACAAAAGTTCCCTTGCCAAATTTATCCCGTTGTCAAAGCCCAATGGAAGATGTGGTTCTGGAGGCGTTGTCTGGGAAGGGGTCTCTTCTTGCTGGGGGCGGCTCCGCTGCCGATAAGAAGGGCAGTGGACTACACCTAGGTAAGGAAAATAAAATAAAAGACGAGCAAACCCCCGTCGTTTGAACTGGGACCAAGATAGCTAGTACGCAAAGAGCCACTTTAAGAAAAAAAGGAGACTGAGGGAAGCAGGTGAAGGTGACGAGGTGGAGATAGTGAGAGAGAGAGGGGGGGGGGGGGTTCGACGAAGAGGAAAATGGGGAAAAAGGCGGTTGCAATGAAGAGGGGGATGTAACCAACCACATGCGGGCTGAAGACACTTGGTGACGGAGAAAGCAACTGGCGAAAGCAACGAGGAACCAAGACGGCAGAGAACAAGAGCAATGCGCACTCCAGCTGGGCTGGACTGCTGTGGACTGCTGTGGACTGCTGTGGTGAGACTGGACGGGGTCGACATGTGGAAATGCGGCTAACGGCCGGAAAAAGAAGGTGAAATAAGCCTCTGGGCCACCACGACCACCACCACTGTCCACACACGAGCAGCACGAGCAGAGGGCGCCAATCACAGGGACATGATGCAAGCCCCTGGCACACACACCTTGGTCTGGAGCTGGAGCTGGAGCTGGAGCTGGAGCTGGAGCTGGGAGGAACGAGCCCAAGAGGGCAGGACAGCCGTAAGAGTCCAAGACGCAGCGAACAAGGCCCGCCAGCGCCAGCTACCTCGGGAGTCGGCCTACCTGGTACGGTGTACGGTGTACCTACATACATACCGCGTGCTGCCTGCTGCCTGGCCTGCGGCCGGCTGCGAGTCAGCCGGTTTGCGCTGGTTCCAGAAGGATTCCGCCCGTCTCTGGCTCGGTGATTTGCCATTTGCCATTTGTCCCCGGCGGGGGGGGGGGGGGGGGGGGTTGGTTC
>SRQA01000450.1:0-22475 GCA_018360365.1 Claviceps citrina | reverse complement strand
AAGGGGCAAAAAGGGGAGATGAGATGGGTGCAGACCACACAGACTATAGGCACAGCAGCACAGCAAGAGCAAACAAACACACGACAGAGGCGCCACCATCTCAAAAACTATTCTTCTACTTCTTTTCCATTTCCTTATCCGTTTTTAAACCAATAAAATCGCTCATCATCTTCCACTCTTCGACACAGCCATCCCCCGCCATCGACAATCCAATCCACCACACGTCTTCCCAAACCAGTCTGTCCAGTCAGTTGCCTGCAGGAAAAAAAAAAAAATACCCGACACCAAACGTCGCGCCGGAAAAAAAAGGGAAAAGGGAGAGGGAAAACGAAAATAGGGGCCCCGGCGCCTTATGCATCCGAATGGTAGTAGTAGTACTCTTCGTTCTGGGCCTGCCCGGGCGGCAAAGACGGCCAACTCCCGTAATCACCCACACCCATCTCTCCCGACCCGTGCCCCTGCCCGTGCCCCGGCCCCGGTCCCGGCCCCTGGTTCTGGGCAGCAGCAGACCGGGCCCTCTTCTCGCGCTCAAACTCGGCCCACCGCTTCATGGTGATCTTGCTGCTGTCAAACTCGCCCTGGTACTCGATGCCGGCCTTCTTGACCTTGTCGCCCGCCGTCTTACGCGTGTCGCCCCACGAGAAGTCGTCAAACTTCCAAAAGGCATACGTCGGGAGGACAAAGTTCCAGATGGGCAGGGAGAGCAGGTAGATGAGCATCCAGCCGACGTACGACCACGAGTGCGCCGTGATGATGATCAAGAGGCCGGGGAGGCCGAGGATGAGGGCGAGCAGGACGAGGGGTATGATTTGCGGTGGGGAGTTGACAATGGACGTGATGACTGGGGGGAAAGGAGGGAGGAGTCAGTACTTTGTCTTCTTCTTGGATGCGCACAAACACAAAGCCCAAAACACTCACCGACATAAAACGTAAAGGCAATGGCTGCCGGCAGCACCAGCGTGCCCATGAGCTCGATAAAAACGACAAACTGCATGCTAAAGCAAAAAGTACCACACAGGTCTCGCACGAGAACGAGCTCCATCAGGTTATGAATCGTCGAGTTGATCCAGCGACGCCGCTGCGAGAGCAGAACCATGAACCGGTCGGGCACCGTCGTCTTGCACACGGCCTGCGGCACAAACACCTGCTTGCGCTTGGGAAACGTGCGCAGCATGAGCGTCGTCAGGTAGCGATCCTCGCCCAGCAGATACAGGTTCTTCTCGTGCAGCGTCTCCACCACGTTCTCCGAGTAGTGCTCCACGACGTCCGGGTTGGCCAGGATCGGCACCCAGTAGTTCTGGCCGCCCTTGGGCGCCTTGATCCGGTACATGCAGAAGCAGCCGGGCAGGCAGGTGACACCGCCAAAGACGGACTCGAACGACTTGGCGAGATGGTGCGAGATGAAGTACTCAAACACCTGGATCGCCGTCACCCAGCTGTCTCGCTTGTTGGCGATCTTGGTCTCACCGCACAGCCCCATGATCTCGGGGTCCTTGACCATGGCAGACACCATGTGCGTCACGCTGTCGGGAAACACCTTTGTGTCGGCGTCGACCATGAGCACGACTTCGTAGTAGTCGGGCGAGATGCCCGTCACCTTCCACAGTCCGTTGAACATTTCGTACTCGAGCTCCGTCATCCGCTCGTCAAACATGACTTTTTGCAGAAACGACATGAGGATGATTTGACTGTCCCGCTTGCCACGGTTGCCCGGCTTGGACTTGTCCGCCTCGTCCGGCGTGCCGCACTTGACAATGAGCATCATGGGCACCCGCTGCTGTCGTTGGCTGGGGATCCGGCTCCTTCTCCCATAGTCGTAGAATCCACAGTAGACCTTGGCCATGTTGTGGCGCTTGGAGCCGCTGGCAACGGCCACGTAGGAAAATGGCTCGACCAGTTCCGGCGGAGTCGAGTGGTCCTTCATCATGCTCAGGCAGACATCCGGAGTGGACACGGCTTCCCCCTTGCCCTTGATGATGCCGTCGCAGATGACAACAATGGCCTTGTGGCTGTTGGGATAATCAGTCGTCGCAATCGAGTCCAGCGTGGTGCGGATGCCTTCGGCGCCTTCCGAGTACGCCGTGACCAAGCACATGGTGTGAGCCAGCGGGAAGCCGAACGGCATCCAGTCCGATGGCGGTTGCGGTACAACGGCGCCGTGGATGAACCCGGCTGGACCGGGTCCATCGGACGGGCTGGCAGTGCTGTTGTTATAAGGCTCTGATCGCAGGAAGCTGCCGCGGCTGTCGTTGGCCTGTCTATAAACCGGGTTGGAGGTGCTATTGGAGCTGAGCAACGCGCTTCCGGGAGTTTGGCTCGACATGGTCGTGGGAACCCCGCGCCGTCCTCCCACCGGCCGCTGTTCGGCTCCGTACACGGCGGAGAATCGCGAGGTGGTGGGCAAGAAGGACGATGCTCGCCTGGCCGCTCGGTCCGATGATGAGGCCGCGGCGGAGCTGCCGACATCACCGGGCAGTCGGGGAGGCGCACGGTAGATATCCTTGGTCCAGTCCTCAATCTGCCTCGCACGCTTTCGTCGATCAGACGTCTGCGACGTCTTGGCCACGGCGTACTTGCGGCTGATGAACCACTGGAAGATGACGGCCAGAACAAACCGAGTGCCCACAACGGACAGGATGAGAACCAGGGCGCAATACAGCACAACCTTGGAGGCTATGCAGCCGACAGTCTCGGTATCAATAAAGCCTACCCGGGTCATCTCCTCGAGACACTGCGCAATCTGCTTGTCACTGGACGACTGGAACATCCGAGTGACGTCTCGCCCACGGATTGCCCTGTTGACTGCGCTGTCCGGGTCTCGCAAGACCTTGAATCGATCGGGAACATTCACCTGCGTCTCGTTTAACCAGTTGAGCAGGTTCAGGTCCAGGACACTGCCGGAATAGACAATGAGGTTACGAGAGCTGTTGCGGATATCGTCCCAGGTAAAGTAGACTTCGGCCGCGCCTCCGAGGTCGAGGTAAAAGGCATTGCGGGCTTTCGAGCTGGTGTGGCAGGCATAACCAAGGTAGTAGGGATTGGTCAAGTTGGGCGGGCTGGAGCCATCCTGGTTGAACGTGGTGCATGGAAAGTACCAGGCCAGGTCGTTGTTGGCGTTGGTTGGCACATCCGAGTTGGGAGCCTTGGTAATGACATCCTTGCAGTGGCCGTTGACATTTTGGAAGAGAAAACTCCCATCCTGACCCGCATGCTTCTCCGGCAAGTCGTACAAAACGTTGGCACCAAGACGATCCTGGCGAAGGGGGATGCCCTCGGCGGGAGGATGGTGCGAGTTGGACAGATCATAGGCCACGCCGTGGAATATCATGTAGTTGCCGGCCACCTTGTTGACTCGTAGTCTCTCCTGAGGAGAGCTGCACACCGTGGCCGTGAAGCCAAAGGTGAGGAAGCCCACGACGGCCATGATGACGAGAATGATGCTGATGAGACCCATCTTTTCCCGCCAGGCCCGACGCTGGGCTTTTGTGGGCTTGCCACTGCACCTGAGAAGGAAGTCAGGGCACCAAAAGGTCACGATGGCACAGTAGACATTCCAAGCGCTGGGCGGTCGAATCTGCTCAGGGAGGGCGGCCTTCCTACGACGAGACTTTTTCCTCTTGGTGCCTGATTTGGTCACCTTGCCGCCAGACTTCTTGCGATGCGGCTGCGACTTGGCGCGGGCAGGCGCCTTTTCATGCTCTCCACTGGTCTGGCGACTCCGATTGTCGCGTGTATAGGCGCTCTCCGAGTAGCTACCGTTGGCTTGCGAACCGCCCGATCGCTCAGTAGATTCGTCAAACGCCTCCAGGATCGGATCGTGGCCGGTGGAGGACGGCAGGGTCTCCATGTTGGCAGCATGCTTGAGGTAGTGGTAGTTTCTGTGGTCCTTCCCGATCCTGTTTCGCTCCGGTCGAATGAGGCTGCGCTTCCTAGATATGCGCTGATCAGGGCTGTGTGGTGGTGGTGGTGGTGGAGGTGGTGGTGGTGGCGGCGGTGGGCTCAACGAGGGAATCGTCGGGGACAGAAGATGCGTCTCGGTGTGGACATGAGGGTACGAAATAGTGTCAGCGAAGGAGGAGGCAGAATTCCCACGTCCACGTCCTGCTTTGGATGAAGGTCGTAAGCCAGTTTCAACATCGTCCGGTCGGGCACGTCGAGAAGACGAATGACGGTACGCCTTCCGCCGCCCGTGGTCGGAGCTGCGGCGCGGCCTGTCTGGAGAAGACATGGAATCTGAGAACGAATGGTTAGCAACCTTCACTCTTGTTTTTCTACTTATTACCACGAAGCGGTGCCAGAATTCAAGGACGCACTCAGGTAATTGCGCAGTTGAACGAGTGGCTGAGCCAGAAAGGCTCTCTCTCCCTCTCTCCCTCTCTCCCTCTCCCGGCTCAAATGCAAAGACGCCTCTCAGCTGGACCGATGCTTTAAAGGATTACGGATGGATGAAGGTGAAAGCAGCAGGCCGTTGGGAAACCGGAGTTGGCCGGCTATTAGGAGGTATCACCAACTTGCCAAAAGCGCAAACTCGTGGCAGCGGCGAGGCCCCCTGCTGCATGAAGTGGTGGCTGGACTTGGACAGTTGGACTTGGACAGTTGGGCGCGTTGGTGTTGGACGAGTTTGCGACTGAGGAGGAGGAGGCAGGGATGATGGCGACTCTAGCGAGAGAGAGGAAACAAAACTGTCAAGGAACTGTCAAGGGCATGGGGTTCTGGCTGCCAGGGGAACGGGTGGGCGGGTGGACTAGACCGGGTTGGGTGCAGGGCTAGCACGGTTTGGGTGGTGTAGGGCTAGCGTGGCTGAAGGGGTGGTTGAAGGGGCGGCGCGGCAACAAAACACCAATTGCGTCCCTCGATGAGACAAGGCAATGGGGTATGGATCGTATGGTCCTGGTATGGACAAGGGATGGGATGGATGGGATGGCGTGGGTGCGGGTGGCAAGGCCGGCGTGGATGGGACGGCGCGCATGTTGTTCGGTCGCATGCAAGGCTGGACGTTTTCCGTGGCTGTGGCGTGAGTCGTGACCAAGAACAGGACAGGCCTTGGAGCTTTGGAGGGCAAATGATAAATATCGGCTTGATCCCTGAAATAGGGATCGCGGAATATTTAAATTGATGTGGTCCTCGGGGACAAATTAGTAGCCTAGTAGGCACTAGGTAAGGACTACCTGGTAGCAGCTGGGTCTCACTGGTCACTGGCCACTGGTGGCCAGTGCCAGAGTGGTTCTTCTGGGCCTGCCCATCATCCATGACGCCCCGAACGGCAGGATCGCTCCTTCCGAGGTGGCGGCCACCCCAGGCGAAAAGCTCGTGTTTGCCCTAGCGCACGCCCCGACGCATCGCCGCATCGTCATCATCATACCTGACCTGGCAACCTGACCAGTGACAACCAGACAACAAGGCGCAAAGACGAAGAAACGGAAAAGAAAAAAAAAAGGCAAAGAATGCGGCTGGCTAGTATACCAGGAAGGTACCCGGGTACCTAGGCCTGGACAGGACCGCTTTTCAGAACTCTGCTAGCAGGGGGACGCGGGAATTTTACATGTTTGATATTTCCCCCCAGATCTCAGCCGCAATGAGGTTGCATGGGTTGTTCCTGCCTTGTCTTTGTCTTGTCCATGCCTCGTCACGGGACGTGATGCAATGCCATGCCCATGCGACGCCACGCCCAATGCGATGTCATGTCATGTCATGTCATGTCATGCGATGCCAGTGGCATCTCTGTTGGCTGCGTGCTCGGCGTGTCGAGTGTTTCGTGAGGCGAGGGAGACTCGCCCTGGACCACTTTTCCGCTGATGAGTGGTGAGTGGTGAGTGGTGAGGGACGGGCAACGGCCACACCAGCCGGCATGGCACGCTCAATGCCAACTGCCCTGCACTGTCCAGAGTCCAGGCCAACGGTTCACGGGGAGTTCGCGGCCCCGAGGCAGCTGACGGAGCATCACACGAGCTCCAGACGAGCTCCCCAGCCCCTACAACGCTTGCGCACCTGCAGTCTCACTGAACCTCGTTGGATTTTCGACGTCGTCCTCTCTCCTCTTCCCTTGGCGGACAACAAGCTCGCGGTCCAAGCTGTCTTGGTTTCGTTAATCCATCATTATTTCCTTCATCATTTCCGGCCATAACTACCAGAGCATCTTCCGCTGGGCATCTACCGCCGAGCATCCTCCGCCGAGCATCCCATCCTCCGCCGAGCATCTTCCGCCGAGCCCAGTCGACGAGGGCGTGAAACAGGCTACATCACCAACCAACCTCGTCACCGACGTGTTGGCTGGCTGCCCGTTACGACTGTTACCTGTTACGACCAACCCCCCAGGAACGCTCGACCCATCCAATATCCCATATCCCATCAGGCAGTCTTGGCCTCGCCGCTCCAATTTCCCAGTCCTGGATGGATTACTGTGATGACGGCCTCACCAACGGAGTCAGGATAACGCGTACGGAAGAGCTGGTTTTCAACCTCTCGCGATCAACTACGATACGACTCCGTTTGCTTGTAGATCTAGAGATTGAGAGCGGCGGGGGCGAGCACCCGACTTCCGTCTAGAGACTGTTGCCAACGATTACGCAAAGTCAAGAACTTCGCAAGAGCCATTGGAAACAAGTGCCGCATATTTGACTGCTCCAAGTTATGGCTGCGGCCAGTGCTTCTTCGCCGGCTATGTCGTCCCCTCAAAATGCTCATGTTCATGAGCACATGGCCTTGCATGGCTATTCTTCGTCGGGTCCAACAGGACAAGCTGTGTCTCGCAAGCCAGTGAATCTTCCATTGCTTGGGGCCGGGTACGCACGGTTGAGGAACGGGCCTGTTTCCCCCGTACGAGTCAACTTTCAGGACAAGGGGCTGCCAGAGCCGTCAAATGGCAGCATCGAGCATGCCACAAGCCATTCGGCATCATTTGGCGTTCTTGAACATGCTGACGTGCGTCGACCTGGCTCGCCTTCCTCGAGTTCCCCGTGCGCCGTGGCTTCCATGTTGCAGCCAGATGTCGATGGACTGGCCGCAGACTTCAGCCATGTATCAGTAGACCTTGGCCTTCCCATCGGATCCCCATTGGCATCAACAACAATGGAAACGTCACCAGCCGCGGGTCCCAAGGACCGCTTGCGACATGACGATGCCAACCGCAACAGCCGCGAGTCTGATGAGACGGCGATGAGCACCTCACAACAGCAAGCCTATGCACAGTCTTGGGCGGCAACAAGTGCGAGCTCCTTCTCCGGCATCAACGACTTCTCGGATTACCCGCCGCCCGTCGTTGACTCGCCCGAAAGCTCCATCATGGAGAGCCTCGGGCCCAAGAACGTTTCTGTTCCGCCGTTTCAGTATCACCACCACCAATATCAGCAGCATTTATCGCAAAGAGCCTCCAGAGGCGGATCTGGCCAACTCACTCCATCGCCGTCGTCGGACCTGTTGGAAAATGCAGGCAACATCAGGCGCCATCTTACCCCAACCTCGCCGTGCAATCAAAGAAGCTCGCTTACTCGGCCGCACTCGTCGTACTCGAGCGTTTCTGATTACAGTTCTCGGTGCAAATCACCGAGCCTCATGCCTGGTAGTGCACACATTCGGCCACCCTCGATTCAATCTCGGAAATCTCCTGACGTCAGGCTCTCTACCTATGCCGAATTGCTGAACGTGCCGTATCCTCAACAGTCTCCAGCGCCGCTGTCGCTGGACAACTCGAACCTACGAACTGTCATTGGAAGCAATGCCTCCCTTCTCAGCACGCAGAAAACGCTCGACATGTATAGAATGAACGTCAAGAAGACGACCGACTTCTCCATTCAATATTCCTTTGCCGTGTTTCTCATCTCCACGGCCCAGGAGCAGGGGCTTAATCTCGAGAACGTCACAGCCACAAAGAAGCAGATTCCACCGCCGCAGAGAGACGTCGAAAGTCCTGTCGCGGAAGGAAACGTCACCAGCCCCTACGATCTGGTCCGAGAAGCGCGTCAAATACTCCAGCGACTGGCGAACGGTGGCTACCCGTTCGCTCAGTACTACCTGGCAGATGGCTATGCATCCGGCCTTTTCAGCAAAGGCAAAGAGGACTACAACTCGGCATTTCCACTGTTTGTCCTTGCTGCCAAACACGGTCATGCCGAGTCTGCGTATCGAACTGGTCTTTGCTACGAGTTTGGATGGGGATGCCGCAAGGACCCCGCCAAGGCCGTTCAGTTTCTTCGAACTGCTGCGTCCAAACGGCATCCAGGCGCCATGACGCGTCTGGGCAAAGCCTGCTTGTCTGGGGACCTCGGCGAGAAGCGATACCGGGAGGGCCTGAAATGGCTGAAACTCGCGACCGAGGCGGCCGACTCGCAATACAATGCTGCTCCATACCAGTTGGGCTGTCTGTATGAGACGGGATACGGTGACGACATCTTCGCCGATGAGTCTTATGCGGCCGAACTCTTCACGCAAGCGGCGGACTTGGGACATCCCGAGGCCAATTATCGGATGGGCGATGCCTACGAGTATGGCCGGCTGAACTGCCCCCGAGATCCTGCTCTGAGCGTGCATTTCTACACGGGCGCCGCGGAACGGGGTCACGCCGCTGCCATGATGGGTCTCTGTGCCTGGTACATGGTTGGCGCGCCGCCCATCTTGGAGAAGGACGAGGAGGAAGCATATGAATGGGCCCGGCGATCTGCCGAACTGGGTGAGTCGGAGCCAAAGGGGATTGATGGGCTACTACTGTGTATTACCTGAGCATGATCCCATCTTGGCACCAGATATGAGGTGAGATGGTGAGGTGATGAGGTGGAAGCTGACATGGTATATTTTTAACAGGCTTTGTCAAGGCACAATACGCAGTCGGATACTTTACCGAGATGGGCATCGGCTGTCGTCGGGACATCCTCGAGGCGAATGTGTGGTACGTGGAAGCCGCCGAGGCCGGCGACGAGCGAGCCAAGCAGCGAATTGCCGTCATCCAAGCAGCTGTCAGTGGCCAAGGCACACCCATGGACGTTGCTGCGCCTCGTGGAAAAAAGGGAGACAAGGACGAAAAGGACTGTGTCGTCATGTAGAGCGGCCCCAGTCTACTGACTGACACCCACTCTGATGAAAACCGCACGACCTGCATAGCTTACTACCAGCGGACTCACATTCACAATCCTCACGGGAAACGAGTACCCACGCAGACCACACAGATGGACCACAGACTGTCGAGCGCAGGACGAAGACGGGGGACTTTCAAACAGGCGTGTAGACCACCCAGGCCAGAGCAGGAAGAGAGTGTGTGTGACTTGACTAGGTACGGCGGACTATAGCTTACACTGGCTCAAAACGTTTTACAGATCGTAAATTTAATACACAGACCCCTATAGGGCGTGTCAGGTCTTTCGGGTATTATTATAGAGAATATTACGTGACCTGCACCTGTTAGCGCACGGACCTACTTATAATTCCTTATAAAAAAAACACCTTATGCCTAGGCTTCTTTCCTTTTTTTTTTCCTCTTATATTACCTTTAAAAGTAAGAAAACCTAGTATAACTTATTTATATTAATTCTTGCGTTTTCTAGCCTTTGCGCGCTTTTTATAGCGTTTAAAATGCCTTATTTTATATTTATATATTTCTTATAAACTATATAGCACAAAGCAGGGCAATAATAGGTGTTACGTGTTAGTTCCCTCACGCATAAGGGGGAAGTCCACTAGTTGGGTAGGACTTTGTTATAAAGGTTATAAAGGGTGTTACACCTTACACCTTAGTTATAATAAGTACTAAAGTATATATAGTGTGTGTAAGTATATAATTAATAATTTCTACCTAAGTCTAGCTAAATCCCTCCTTTATAGTAAGGGTACTTATATATTTATAAAGGTCCCTTTTAGACTATAATAAGTCCTAGGGGCATAGAAGAAAACAGCTTATTCTAAGCTAAAAGAAGAGAAAAAAAACACTAAGGAAATATTAAATAAAATAATTATAATCTAGAAAATAAAACATAGTTTTTCGCGCCTAAACTAGCAAGTTTTTCTTAATTATTAGCTATACTAGTATCTATGCTCTTATTACCTTTATTATTATTACTTTTTATAGAGACACCTTTATTATTATTATTATCTTTACTATTATCTTTACTATCTTCCTTCCTCTTATTTATAATATAAAAAACATTAAGGGATAGTTAAATCTACACAAACAGGACCTATAAAATATAGTAGAGAATAACCTAATATAGGTAGGTGCGTAGGGCATATAAAGCATAGATATTTAGGTTTACTATATAGTTTTAGGCTAACTTCTAGAGTCCTCTAAGGTTAGGGTTATTATAACTAGACTTAATAATATTATAAAATATAGGTAGTATGCTATAGGTAGCTACATAGTATAGTAGGACTTATCTAAAGAGGCAAAATATAGGATTACTAAGAGTAGTAGTAAGAGTATTTAGAAGGTTAGTAAGGTTAGTAATTTTATTATAAATCTTATTATAAGTTTTATTATAATCCTCTTGCTATCTAATAATATATATTAAGTAATAGTAAAGAAAGACAAAAGATATGCTAGTAATACTATAGCTATAGATTAGGCATTAGAATTTATAGGTTATGTTATAAAGTCTTAGTGTAAAGAATTTAAGAATCTAGTGCTTTGCTTATAAGACTGCCTAGCCTAGTAAATAGTAGTTAATTATAGAGTTTGTGTTATTAAGAGTAATTTTAGTATATACCTAAATGTTCTAAGTAGTAAAGAATAAGTTTATATTATAATAAATTCCTTTTAGTAGCTAAATAAGCCCTTCTATGCTAAGCTTTGTAGTATACTAGCTAAATTTATAAATAAGTTTATTAGTATAGTGCTATTAGTTTATTCCTAAGTTATTATAGTAGAAACACTCCTTAAAATACTTATAAATTTACTTAAGCTATTATAAGAGGAAGAGTTAGTAGTAGTTGCCCTTAATAAGGTAGAGAATATTAGTTAAGTAGTATAATTTAAATACTATTAGTAGGTTATTACTGCTTTACTAGTTATTAAATATTATAAGTAAACCTCCTTTTTTTATAACTTTAATTAGGTTATTATGCTTATAAAGGGTAGTGTAGGTATTCTTATATAAGGTAGGGAGGTTATTTAATAAGCAGCCTAGCTTTTCTTTAGTGTAAATAGCGCTATATTTAATTATTATATAATATATAAGGGCTAGCAGTAAGGGTATTATAACTTATAAAATGCTTAAGAGAAGGTTTATAAAAGAAGGTAATAAACTTTATATTAGGGTTATTAATAGTAAAGAATTAAAGAGGTTTAGGTTATGTAGCTAGTAAGAGGTAGTGTAGTTAGTGTTTTATTAAGGTAAAAAGAAAGTAAGTTCCTAGGCTCCTATATTTATAATGTATTATTCCGCGGCCTTATAATAAATCTAAGGTTATAAGGGGCATAACTTTATAGCTTATACTTAGTTATTATATTTACATAGGGTTTTATACCTTTTAGAAGGGGATTTTTACTAGAGATATCTAAGTTTAATTCTTATAAAAGAAAAGTAACTATTTAGGATAGTAAAGTAATATTCTTTAGTTAAGTAATTTAGTAATTATATAGCAAAATTAAGCTAAGCTCCTAGCAAAATAAAAAGGAAAGAAAAGGAAAGAGAAGGAAAAAGAAGGGTAAAAGTAAGAAGTAAATAGTAGTATATAGGCTGTAAAATCCCTTAAGGGCAAGGCAGTTATTAGTATTAAGAATAAAACTATTATAGTAAGCTAGCACTAGTGCTACTAGTAGGAAATCTTTATAGCCTTTTAGTAGCTAGCACACTAGTTAGGCTAGAATTATTAGTGCTAGCTAGGGATAATAACCCTACTAGGCGCTTATTACTAGGTACTAGCTTCTAGGGCATGCTTAGCGTTTTATTTATAGAGTTGCGTTAGTTATAAAATATAGTAGTTTTATAAAGGGTATTAACCTCTAACTATAGGGTTATAATATTCTATTTTATAGTCTATAGCAAGGACACGCTAGCTTTAGCAAATTCTAGCAAATAAAGGCGCTAATTTATATCCTTTGTGTTTTTACTAGTTATAGTAGTAGCCTTAGTAATTATCTCCTTAACTATCTTAGGATTATTATTTATAATACTATAGACTTTAAAAAGAAAGTAAACTCCTTTAAGTACTTAATTAAGCTAAGCCTCTTAGTTTATAAAGGCTAATAGCAGGTTATTTATATATTTCTCTAGGGCTTTAAGTCTTATAGTATAGGGTTTATAGGGCGCTAATATAATAATATAGTGTTTATATATAGAGCGTAGGGTAGTAGCTATAAGGGGGTTTATCTTATTAGTAGTTAGGACTTTAGCTAGGTTAAACTATTATAAAAAGGCAAGGTAGCTACTAAGAGTACTATTAAGAGCACTAAATAAGAAGTAAAGTTATTTAATAATAATAACCTCCTATATTAGTAGCTATATTATTTATTCCTTCCCCTAGTAGGAACTGCCCTCTAAATAAATATAAATAATAGTCTTTAGGCTATTCCTAGCTATACAAACTACTAGCACCTCTAACTAACTTTTGTAGGCCTTTAGCTAGTCTATAGAGGAGTTAACTATAGTATAGATTTTAATATATATAGTAATAACCTTAAGGTATAGCTAGTATAAGGGGTTATTCTTATTAATACTAAAGCTATCCTCTGTGATTTTAGCGCTAGCTTTACTAAATTCTACTTTATATATAAAAAGGGTATTAATAAAAGTCTATAGCTTTTGCCCTTAGTACTTATTATTAGTATACTACTAGATAGCATAATCCCTAGTAAATTTATTATTTTTAGGAAGATCTAAGTTATTATTATTATTTAGCTACTATAGGCTACTATTTATATAGCTAAAGCAGTAGAAATAAAAACATAAGTTAAACCCCTAGATATACTTAGGAATGTCTTATAGTATAATATATTATATATTTTGTGTCTTCCTACGCTTAGGCAGGGGTTTATAATTACTAGGCCTATCCTAGGCATTAGCAGTATTATCCTACTGCTTATTAGCTTAGTCTAGGAATAGGGGGTCTTCTATAGTCGTACCCTCTAGGGTAAGATCCTTATAGTTAATACTAGAACCTTCCTTATTTACAAAGCTACAGAACTCCTTACTAAATATAGGTTATCCCTTATTATTAGCATTAGCCTTAGAGTCTAAGATATAAATAAGTCTACTGCTAGCTTCCTGCGCGCCCTTATTAATAGCCTTTAAAATAGCTTATAAAGTAGGGGCTAGTAAATAAGTAGTAAGTACTATAGGATTAATTATATTAAGCGGTTTAAAAAAGCTCCTTATAAAGGGCTTAGGGATAGTAGTTTAGCTATTAGAAGAGGCTAGCCTAGGAGTATTAGTAAATAAGGGATTAGCTATTATAAGGGGTTTAGCAAATATAAATTATACTCTTATTAGAGGGAAAAATAAAGCTATTAACAAAGGCATATAATAAAGGGTTTAAAGGAAAAGGAAAAAATAAAGGGCTAGGGGGGGAAGGTTATAATATTTACCCTAGCTAGTTAGGAAGAAAAGTAAATAAAAAGTAAGTTATTATAGGAGTGTAGGAAATAGTATAAATATTGCGATTTTCTGCTAGTAAAAGCTTCCTATATATGCTTTTATAGTATAAGGCATAACTAGCTTGCTGCTTTAGTTAATTAGTTAGGGGGTTTTGTAAGATTCCTCTTATAATGCTCCTTGTCCTAATTAATAGCGTGTTTTATAAGGTATTTATTAACTATTTCGTTAGTATTAATATATATTTTAGACTCTAGAATCTACTAATTATCCTTTATAGTATATCCTTTCTAATAAACTAGGAAATTAATATAAGGCTACTAGTTTCTTACGCAGAAGAAGCGGATATAGTAACTTATAATTCTCTTAATCTCCTAATAGTTTGCCTTGCTAGATCTAGTAAGATTAACTAAAGGAGGCGGGGGTTTATTCCTTTTAAAGGGGTCTGCCCCTTAATATAGCTTCTAGAGATAAGTAACTAAAACTATAAGGTAAACCCTTAAACTAGGCAGGAATTTTAACTAGTATAAGAGGGGAAATACCTTTTTAAGAACCTTATATAGTCTAGCCTACTAAGGAGACTACTTTTTCTTTAGCTTTCCTAGGAGTTTATAGCTAAAGTAAAGTCTAAGGTATACTATATCCCTTATATTAATATTTACTAGTTTATATTAGAAGTTATATTTAATCTTTACAAGGGCTATAGCTATAGTAATAGTAAGCTTAGCCTCTCCTTAATATAGCCTGCGGAGGATAGTAATATTAGTATTCTCTAAGTTAGTAATAACTTTATCTAGATTAGTAAGGAGGTTTATAATAGTAAGCAGCTTATAGCTAAGTACTAGCTTATTTAGCAAGCAGTTAATAAAGGCAGCTATAGTATTATTAAGATAATATTATAATATAGGTATTACTAAAATCTATAGAACGTCTAGGTTTGTAGCTATATAGTATTGCATAGTAATAATAACTATTTAGTTCTTCTATTTAGCTACTTTATTTATCTAAGAGTAATATATAATAAATATAAGGAATTTAACTCTAAGCTTATAGAAAAGCATAGTTTAGATTTCTAATATAAACTTTAGATTATAGTTACTAATAATTTCTCTAGGCAGTCCCTAGTTAGCTATATATAGCGCTTTAAGAAAAAGTCCTACCTAGTTATTAGTAGAGTATGCCTTATTTCTAGGGATAAGGATTATCTTCTTGCTAAAGAGGCAATTAACTAAGCAGAGGGTGTTGTAAGCATTAAATCCGTTAACCTACTATATTATATTAGTAGAGCTAACCTCTAGTATATTTATAATAAAATCTAGGGAAATAGTGTGGAAAGGGACTAGCTTTATCTATAATAATTATAATTCCCCTAGGGCTTTAGAGCAAAGGACTATATTCTTATAGCATATATTATAATATATAATATAGGCCTAGATCTAGCTACTTATTTATAGGAAATAAACTATAAATAGTTCCTTTGCTATCCTTCCCACGCTAAAATAATAGTGTTTATTATGTGTTAATTAGAGTATTATTTTTACATAGCTTTATAGGATATAGAGTTAGTAGGTGCCTCCTAGTAAGTAAAAATAAAGTAGTTTATTATCCTTAAGATCCTACCTATAAAGGGGGATTTTAGGCTAATTCTTATTAGCCTTCTGCTAACGTTCTTAGTATAACTAAATAAAGTTAATAATCCGGCTAAATTTCGCGTTATTTATATACCCTGCTATAATTAAGTGTCTTATCTTGTTATTTATAATTATAGTAGTAGTATACTCCTCCTTAAAGTAGGCATAAGTATTAAGCTTATTAAATTAACTATAGTCTACAGCCTCTTAGTAGCTAATATTAATAGGTAGCCTTAAGAGAGCATTAGGAACTATGTTTAGAACCCTAGGAATATAAATTATATAAAGCTTAAATTATAATAAATAATTCGTAACCTTTACTAGCTTAAGGTTAGCTTTATTAAGGTTTATTATAATAAGTAATATATATATAATAATCCCCTTTACTAGTAAGTAATCTATAATAATGTTTACTAGTTATAAGTTTAACTAAGCTATTTTCCATAGCTTACGCATTCCCTAGGTAATTATAGTAACCTTTGCTTCTATTAAACTATATTACTTTTTTACTACTAAGGTTAGCCTAGAAAGGAAGATAATTAGACAAAGCTTATTACTACTAATATCCTTGCCTAAAATGCTTACGCTATTCTATTTAATAGCAAGTTAGAAGGCATATAAGCTAAATCCCTTTTTATATATATTAACTTTAAAGAATAAAGGTTAGTTAGGGTTATAATACTATAAAAGAATCTTAGTATATAGGAGCCCTTAAATAGCTTTAAAAAACACTATCTCCTGCTTAATTAGTATAAAGGTTACCTTCTAAGCTATGCATTTCCACGCCTGCTTTAAAGCACTAACTAGAAGCTTATTCTTCTTATAAAGCTTACGGAGAATAGTAGACTTCTTATCCTAAAGGGGCTGTATATAAATATTAAACTATAAGACACCTACTCTAAGAAAACTAGCTATTTTAATAAAGGTTTCTAAGGTTATAAGTATAATTAGCATCTAGAGATTCTTAAAGGCCTTAACGTAGTTACTTATATTAGTAATACTATTTATATTTATAACAAATCCTAGTAACTAAATAAAGGGATACCTAATAAAGGATTTCTTTATAGTAATATATAAGTAGCTATCCTTAAGGATTTTAAATATAATCTTAAGGTGCTTTAGGTGCTCCTTTAAAGTATTAGAGAAAATAGTAATATTATTAATATATATATAAATAAAGGCATAATACTTATAGAATAACCTATTTATAAAGCGTTATATATACACAAGAGAATTCTTATATTCTTATATTATAATATAGGATATCTTAATCCTATACTTAGAAAGGATAGCTATTCTATTCTAGTATTTTTTCTAAACTAGAAGCTAGTTAAAAAATCTAAAGGTATTAAGGAGGGAAATCTAAGCCTTTTTGCAGGCATTCCCTATAATATTACCTTAGTTAGGCAGGGGATATATATTAGGAATAGTAATACTATTTACTAGCCTTATATTAATTATTATATAACCTTTAATCTCTTTCCTAGTATTATACTAAATAATAAAGCTAGGATAGGAGTATAAAGCCTTCTCTCCTCCCCTAAGGTAGGATACCTTACTAGCCTTATGTTTTTTATTAAAGATTTTACTAAACTTCTTAAAATCCTTATAGCTAAGGTTATAAACCTAGGAGGGCTTAATTTAGTTCTACTAGTTATTAACAAAATTAATATATATATAGTCTTCCTCTAGCATAGGTATAACACCTTAGTTATAGTATATATTATATTTATTAGTAAGTTCCGCAAGCTTAGCTATAGTAATAAGGTTAATATTAGTAATTTTCATACTAAATTTATTTGTAATAAATAGGATATTATCTAGACAGGAGATACTATAGGATAGGATGCCTTTATTAACTACTTTTAGATTAAGGTTATTAGGACCCTCCTCTAGGTTATTAACTTTAATAGTAAAGAAGATATTTTTTAGTTTTAGTGCTTTAGCGTGTTTCTTATTAAGGACTATATCCTTCCTACAGAAGGCTATAAGGTTATAAATATTCTTAATTACGTAGTTAGAGTCTATAGAATCTATGTGTTACGGTCCAGAAGGGACCTTCACAAATACGTGGGTACCCTCACTACAAAGGAGGGATTTAGCTAGACTTAGGTAGAAATCATTAATTATACACTTACATACACTACGTACACTTTAGCACTTATTATAACTAAGGTGTAAGGTATAACACCCTTTATAACCTTTATAATAAAGTCCTACCTAACTAGTAGACTTCCCCCTTATGCGTAAGGGAACTAATATATAACAAGTAGTAGTAATTACTATTTCTTTTATCTGCCCTAGGCGCTCCGCGAGAAACTATAATTTCTATATTAATAACTAAAGGAAACCTGCAAGATTAGCATATTAGTCCTCTCCTTTATATTAAAAGCTTTATATTAGAATAATAAATATAATAAGTACACTAACTCTAGGCTTTCCACTAAGAATACCCTAAAGTCCGCACTAGGAACCGACCTCTTATATTAAAAGAGGACGCTAAAACCCTTAAAGCTTTTGCGAGATACTAGTATCTTAATAGGTAACTTTAGCTATAACCTAAACCTATTATTATACTACGGCTAGCTTACTAGAATCCCATAGACCTACTAGTGGTTGCTTTAGAGTAGAGGACTATAAAAAAGACTATTAAAACTGCTAAATCTAATAGTCTACTTAATTTTTTAGATATAACTTTAAATCTAGTAATAATCTCTCTACTAAAGCTTACTATCTTACTAGCTAGACCTAGCCTAGTACTTGCTAAAGATAGCCTTAGAATAGGAACCTTTAGAATGCTTAAAAATAACAAACCTATAGGGAATAACTTAAATAACTAGATAAAGGGATAGCTAGAGACCCTAAATTTTAATATACTAACAACTAAGAATAACACCCTTTCCTTGCAGGAAGGCCCTTACTATAGCGCTAATTCTAATATAGGAATACCCCTAGGACTCCTAGCCTTATACTAAATTACTAAAAATCTAATAGTTATATTTACTATTCTAGCAAGCTTAGCAGGATTTAACTAAAATAAGAGGTAATTACCCCCTTAGCATAAGGGACACCCTCCTAAGCTAACTTTCCTAGCTATAAGTGCTAATACCTAAGGAAAGTAGCGTTAGCTTAGTAATATTAAATATATTTAGTAACTAATGCTCTATATATAGTAGTACTACTAAGCGAGCCTTAAGGAATTCTGCTGCTAGTAGGCGGAAGCCCTTAACTAAACTATTAAAATAATAACTACTACTTTCCTTATAAAGCAGACTCTAGCTAAATAACTATAACTCCTAGCGAAATTAGCTTAGCTACTTATTGCTTTAAATAGGTAGGGCTTTATGTCTAATGCTAGACAACTTGCTATATCCTTTACTATATCTAACACTAGGGTAAACACTAGAAGATTAGATAGTGTAAGCCTATAAAAAGTAGATTTCTCTTATAACTAAGGGACTTATATATAATTTAAATTTTGCGAAGTAAAATTACATAAGGATAATATTATTACGCTGCCTGCATAATACCTTGCTTATAGTATAAGTTATGCACACTTGCCTACAGTACCTTATAGAATAAATAACTAACCCTATAGCTAGTCTACTAAGACCTACTCTAGTATAGCCTCTAACTAGCTATTAGACCCTTTATAGAAACTTAGTAATATTAGATACCTATAACTAAAGATAGACCTTACTAAGATTAATAGTAAGGCTATTATACATAAAGGCAAGGCCGCTATCTTTAGTAACGTAAACCTCTAGATCTAAGCTATTAAAGACTACTATAGTTATACTAGACCTAACTATTAGGAATAAATCTAAAACTAAATCTAGTATCTCTTCTATAGTACTACGCTAATTTAGTACTAGTAATACCTTAATAATAAGGAGAAGGCTACTATCTTTAGTAGTCTTAATAATATTTTTACTATACTTAAGGCGGAATTTAGTATTAAGATCTAGGATGCTATTATATAGCTTAATTAAGCTAAATTCACCTAGGAAGACGTCTTATCTAATGCCTTATTACAAGACTTTACTATAAAAGTCTTCTGCTATTCTAAAGCAAATAAAGAATCTAGTAACCTCTAGTTGCTAATACGCTTATGCTATAAGCTTTGTGCTAAACTCTAGTAACTTTGCCTAACTCTAGTAGAAACTAACTATAAAAATACTTATATTAAACTTATTAATAGTAAGCGGCAAGACTTAAGGGATTTCCTTCTTAAAGGCAAGGCTTACTAACATACTAATAAGGGCAAGACTATAGATTCTGTGTATTATATAACTAACCTAAACTCTAATAGGGAGGACTTTATAAAACCTAGTATTAACACTTATTAAAATTAACCTCCTAGCTACTATAACTACTAAGAGAATAGTTATAGCTCCTAAAGATAGGGGTAACCTAAATATTATTATTTTTTGCCTAGCTAAGAGTAATATTATTTCTTCCCTAGCTAAGAGCAATATTACTACCTAGGAGGTAGGTATAATAATACTTGCTATTAAGGCTATTTTCTACTTTTTAAAAGAGACCCCTTATGTGGAGGTAATAAACATAAGCTATAGTAGTCTAAGGATATTAATAGTCTAGATAAGCCTGCTACTAGGATAGATAGTAAGCTAGTAGAATTAACTAAAGTACGCGGGGAATCCTGCTAATATATATCTTTGCCTCCTTGCCCCTATAACTAATAGGAACGCTACCCTAGAATATTTAGGATATAGGCCCTAAAAGGAAGAGAGGGAGATCTTATAAATTATATTAAAGTTTATAACTACTTTAATATTAAAGCCTAAGAAGCTTACCTTAAGGTATCTAGATTCTACGTTATTAAATAAGGAGTTAATAGCAGTAGTAGTAATAAAGAGGACTTATGCTTTATAAATACCTTCTATATAAATATCCCTGCCTTACTTATAAAGCTAAAGGCTAAGACCTTCTTAGGGCTTATAAATAGCTAGGTAATTAAGGCAGTCTCCTGCCCTTATTAGCTAGAAGTTATTAGTAAGAAAAAAAGTATTATATACTTTAAGATCCCCCTTTGCTTTAATAACTAAGGGAAAGACTATAAGGTATATATAAATACTAGCACTTTATCTATGCTTATAGACAAGGAATAGCTTTAGTAACACAGCTATAATGTAAAATAAGAGAAATAAATGCCTAAACTAGTAAATAGCGTGAAATCCTTGTTTTTTATTACTAAGACTATAACTTTTAATTTTTATATTAAAGGCAAAGCTAAAGGCAAGGCGGTTTCTAGCTACTTTACTATAAAGGCTAATGTAATAAAGAAGCTTGCCCTAAAACTACTAATTAGCATAAAGTTTATATATAACTATAGTGTTAAGATTAATTTTGTAAATCTAAAGGTAGTTTTCTACTTTATTTATAATATAACTATATAAGCAAGGATCTTTTGTCTTGCCCGCGAAGTTCTAATAAGAAAGGTAATGTTTACATATAGCATTACTATTATGCTAGGCCACACGCAACTTCTACAAGTCTACTAGAAGGACCTTAAAGATTAGGGGATAAGTGTCTACTACTTTTACTTAAGAAACCGCTATATTTATAATAGTCTCCTTAAAGATAAATAATTAAAATTTATGCCTATTACTAACTATATAGACTAGCTAATTTGCATTAAGAGATACTAGTAACTAGGTTAGCTAAAAGGCATAGATTCCGTGGACTCTAACTACGCAATTAAAAACATCTATAACCTTATAGCCTTCTGTAGGAAGGATATAGTCCTTAATAAGGAACACACTAAAGCACTAAAACTAGAAGATATCTTCTCTATTATTAAAGTTAATAACCTAGAGAAGGGTCCTAATAACCTTAATTTAAAAGTAATTAATAAAGGCATCCTATTCTATAGTATCTTCTGTCTAGATAATATCCTGTTTATTATAAATAAATTTAGCATAAAAATTACTAATATTAACCCTATTGCTATAGCTAAGCTTACAAAACTTACTAATAAATATAATATATACTATAACTAAGGCATTATACCTATGCTAAAGGAAGACTATATATATATTAATTTTGTTAATAACTAGCAGAACTAAATTAAGCCCTCCTAGGTCTATAACCTTAGCTATAAGGATTTTAAGAAGTTTAGTAAAATCTTTAATAAAAAATATAAGGCTAGTAAGGTATCCTACCTTAGGGAAGGAGAGAAGGCTTTATACCTCTATCCTAGCTTTATTATTTAGTGTAATACTAGGAAAGAGATTAAAGGTTATATAGTAATTAATATAAGGCTAGTAAATAGCATTACTATTCCTAATATATATCCCCTGCCTAACTAAGGTAATATTATAGGGAATACTTATAGAAAGGCTTAGATTTCCCTTCTTAATACCTCTAGATTCTTTAACTAGCTCCTAGTTTAGAAGGAATACTAGAATAAAATAGCTATTCTCTTTAAGCGTAGGATTAAGATATCCTATATTATAATATAAGGATATAAGAATTCTCCTGTGTACGCATAACGCTTTATAAATAGGTTATTCTATAAGTATTATGCCTTTATTTATGTGTATATTAATAATATTACTATCTTCTCTAACACTTTAAAGAAGCACCTAAAGCACCTTAAGATTATGTTTAAAATCCTTAAGGATAGCTACCTATATATTACTATAAAGAAATCCTTTATTAGGTATCCCTTTATTTAGTTACTAGAATTTATTATAAACGCAGATAGTATTACTAACACAAGTAACTGTGTTAAGGCCTTTAAGAATCTTTAAATACTAACTATGCTTATAACCTTAGAAACCTTTATTAAAATAGCTAGTTTTCTTAGAGCAAGTGTCCTATAGTTTAATATTTATATACAGCCCCTTTAGGATAAGAAGTCTGCTATTTTCTATAAGCTTTATAAGAGGAATAAGCTCCTAGTTAGTGCTTTAAAGTAGGCATAGAAACGCGTAGCTTAGAAGGCAACCTTTATGCTAACTAAGTAGGAGATAGTGTCTTTTAAAGCTATTTAAGGGCTCCTATATACTAAGATCCTTTTATAGTACTATAACCCTAACTAACTTTTATTCTTTAAGGTTAATATATATAAAGAGGGATTTAGCTTATACACCTTCTAACTCGCTATTAAATAGGATAGCGTAAGCATTCTAGGCAAGGATATTAGTAGTAATAAGCTTTGTCTAATTATCTTCCTTTCTAGGCTAACTTTAGTAGTAGAAAGTGTGAGAGACGTCGTGGCTAGGCAGTAGCGAAAAGGTGTATATTGTATTATAAAAGGACTTAAGCTTGCTAAGCAAGAATAGTGCGCGCACGCGTTGCTAGA
>SRQA01000045.1:0-49253 GCA_018360365.1 Claviceps citrina | reverse complement strand
CTATAACCTTTAGACTTTTATAAGGCTACTAAAGCTAAATAGTAGGCAAGTATAATAATATATATTCCTATTACTTTTTAACTTTATTATTAAATATAAACTAGGCAAAAGCAACCCTACTAATATACTATTAAGATAGCTAGATTATAATAGCAAAACGCTAATAAATTTAGAGCTAGTACCTAACTTATAAAAGAAGTTTTTATTTACCCTAAGTAATAGGAAGGCTAATAAGCTTAGAGAAATATATTTTATAAAAGAAGCAAAAGGGGTTATAATACCTAAGAGAAAATATAGTAAGATGCCTTTAGGAGAGGAAAATGCTTTAGTTATAGGGGATTAGTAGTAATATAGTAAGATGCCTTTAGAAGAGGAAAATGCTCTAGTCTATAATCTTAGGGTCTAGACAAGTAAGGTAGCTACTAGAACGCTAGTAAAGCATAAGCTAGTAGCTAATAAATTTATAGCTAAAGTAGGATATATTTTTAGCGTTAAATCACACGAAATCTAGGCAGCTATTATATTATTAAATTTATATAACCATACTATAAATAGGTTACTAGCTTAGCTACTAAAAATAGCTTAGGACTATAACTAAAACCTCTAGATAAGTAGCTAGGCCTAAGAGGCGGCAAAAGGGAGGGGAAATACTAGGATATAAAGATATAATATATATAGCCTCCTAATATATAATAACTAGGTAGCGGTACCTTAGGACCCTATCTTATAGGTAGAGCTTTTATAGCTATACTATAATAATCCCTTAGCTAGTTACTTTAGTATTAACTAAATAATTAAATTACTATAATATAATTTCTACTAGCCTAGCCTACAGGAGGTAGTGGCGGACTATATGTTTAGTTATACTAAATATTAGTATGTTATAGCAAGATAGCATAAGCTATATAGGAAGCTTAAATTGCTTCTAATACTAAGGCAACTATAGGTTAAAGTGTTAATAGACTTTATTACGGGATTACTATAGGCATTCTACTACAAGTAAGAAACTAACTTAATCCTAGTAATTATAAACTAATTTACTAAGTATTTTATATTCCTTCCTATTACTATTATAATTAATACTACTAAGCTAGCAAAGACCTTCTATATAAAGATTAAATTAAAATTTAGCATACTAGAGAGCATTATATTAGACAGAGGATTAGTATTTATAAGTAAATTCTAGTCTAAGCTATGTTTCTACTCTAAGATAAAACAAAGGCTTTCTATAGCTTTTTACCTGCAAACTAATAGTTAAATAAAATAAATAAACTAAGTTCTTAAACATTACCTTTATTGCTTTATTAGAGAGAACTAACTAGTATAGCTAAAGCTACTACTATAAGCTTAATTTGCTTATAATAATATAGTTAACTAATTAACAGGCCTCGCTCCCTACTATATACTTATAGGGTATTATTCTAAATTTTGCCTTAGTCTTAGGGATAAGACTACTAGGGGAGAGGTGCTAGAGGCAAAGGCCTAAGTAATAAAGCTATAGAAAGTATATAAATAACTTTAAAGAATATAGTAAAGGGCTAGCAAATCCTAAGCAAAATACTATAATAAATAATATACACTACTACTAGTATTTAAGTATAAGGACCTTATACTATTATTAGCCTAGAATATTAAGGTAAAGGAAGCGAAACGCAAGCTAACCTCTAGATTTTTAGAACCTTTTTATGTTATTTAGGCAATTAGGAAGTAAGTATATAGACTAGTACTACTAGAAAAGTATAGCTACCTATATAATATATTTTATATTAGCCTGCTTAAGCTATAAAATTACTATAAAGATAGTATAAATACGCAGGCAAACGTGCTAGACCTTAAAGAAAAAGATAAACACTACTAAGTTAAAGAAATTAAAGGATAGAAAATAGTTAAAGGAGAGACCTATTACCTAGTAAAGTAAAAGGGATAGCTAAGCAAATATAATTAATAAGTCCTAGATAAGGATGTGAACACACTATAGCTAATAGTAGTATATAAAAAAAAGATATAATTACTAACAAAAAGGGGATAATAAGCTCCTAAAAAACACTAGCTATTATTTAGCATACTGTTTATATATTAAAAAAAAAAAACAAATTAATTAAGACCCTAGAACTACCCCTAAAAAACAAAAGAAATACCCCCTATACTATAGGGATATTTACTAGAAAAGTCCTTATTATAATACTAGTAGTGGGACTAGCAAACTTATTATAGTTTTCTTCCTTATTAAGTAACCCCCTAACTAAGGCAAAAAACCGCTAAATAGCGATTGCCTAGGGGAGATACCCTAGGTCCTTAGGATGTAAATATAACTTTATCTAGGCCTTCTAGACTATAAGAGTATTATTATAATTAGCCTAAGGGGGCATATTTATTAGTAAAAAATAAGGTAAATAAAGGTAATTATATTATAGGATACTTATAATTCTAGGCAATAGCGCTAGACTATATATTACAGTAGTAAGACGCTATTATAAGATAATATACTAGTAGTATACTTTAAAGGCGGCCTATAGAAATATTAGAAAATAAAGAGTAAATAATAGGTAAGAAGCTATATACCTAATGCCCCTTTGCTACCCTAGTTAGCCTAAAAACAATATAGTAAGCTATATTAGCGTAAATAAAACTATATAATAAGTTAAGTAAGCTATAAGTAAACCTAAGGTAAAAGTTATTAGAATATAAGAATAGGACTAAAGGAGTAATAATAATAGTAGTATAGGTAGTAGTAGTATAGGTATAGTAGCAGATAGCTAGTAATAGAGTAGTAATTTCCTCCTTCTTCTTCTCCTTATTATTACTAGTAGTATTATTTTTATTATTATTATTATTCTCCTTCTCCTTAGTAAGAGAAGTATGCTTAGCTAGTAGGGACCTAATCTAGCTTAAAAGCTTTACTAAATTAGTAAAATTACTAGTAAAAGTTAGGCAATACTAAGGATAGGAGTTAGCAAAAGCATAAAGAACTATAATATAAAGAATATATACTATCTTATATATATTACTATAATCCTTACACTAAATATAATACTTAGATACCTTATTATAGCTAAATAAGGTTAAATTTATAGTAAACTTATACTTAATTATTAGGACTACTAGCTTAGTATTATAATAGCCCTTAAGTTTATTAAGTTTAGTATAGGTATAATATATATAGGTGTATTCTTTTAAAAGCAAAGCTATAATATTAGTAGTAATTAACTAGTAAATTAGTAGGAAGTTTAGATAGGAGCATAAGTATAAATATAGAAAAGAAAATAGTATTATAAAAAGGTAATAGTTATAAGATAGAATAGGCGGCGAAAGAGAGCAGACTTTATACCTATATATTATATGCTAGGTAATTTAATACTTTATTATTATTATTATTATTTATTATAACACTATAGGATAGTAACTAGTAAGGAGGTGTTAGATAGCTAGTAAGGCTATTTAGGAGCCTAGCCTAAAAGTAGGGGGGTAATTATAAGGTGTAGCCCTATAAGATAAGCCACGCTAGATTGCCTAGCAATGTTATAAAGAATCCCTAGCTAATGCCTAGGGCTTATATACGCGGCTAGCATATCTAGTGACGCGTGCGCGCACTATTCTTGCTTAGTAAGCTTAAGTCCTTTTATAATACGATATACGCCTTTTCGCTACTGCCTAGCCACGACGTCTCTCACACTTAGTCCCTGCTAAGGGTTAAGTTAGCTCCCCTAGTAGTAGTAATTTTCTAGGTTTTGTAAGAGCTTGCGGTTGCCCGCAGGGTTATAACCTATTATAGGATTTAATACCGCTAGCTAGCGTTATAGGGATTTAGGGAGCCTAATCTTATAGGGTGTTTAGGGGGGTCCCTTATAACCTTACTAATTCCTAAGTTATGCTATAGGGAAGGTAGTTAAAGTAAATAAAGGGAGAGGGGAATTCCTTATAAGGTAAAGATATAGATAATTTTTTAGTACTACTCTTTATTATATTTAGAAAGGTAATTCCTAAAGCTATTAATATAGGGTGCTATAGTAAGAGGGAGGATAGTTACTATGCCTGCTTGCTAGAGAATATAATCTTAATTATAAGGGATGTAATAACTCTTTGTTAGGATCCCTTAGTTTAGTCTTAGCTTATATTACTATTATAAGCTTACTAGTAATAGATAATTAGTTTAATAGGAAGTAAATATTATGTTTTTATAGGAAGTTATAAAAAACGCGAATAACTTTAGTATTCCTATGTTTAAAGGCTTCTTTAGTCTAGTTTATAAATTAGTCTCTAAGCTTCTGCTAAAGGAGCTTACTAGAGAGGTCTTTAGTCTTAGCTTTTATAATAAAGAAAGCGATTTAGCTATATATTTTAGCACTTATAGCCTTACTAAGATTAAAATCTAATAGGTTAAGCTTATGCTAGTCTACTATAATTACTCTTCTATGTATTAATAGGATCTAAGGGAGCTCTAAGATCTTATTATTAAGATTAATAGATTAGGGGCTTTGTTTACCTATAGATATGTGTTATATTTAGTAGTAAAGAGAATAGAAATCTAATAAAAAAATAGTAAAGCAGGTAGTAGGGCAGGTAAAAGGGTAGAAATCTGTGGCAGTTATTAGTCTAGACTAATAGATTTAATTAAATTAAGGGCTTAAGAAATCTTATAATAGACAAGAGATTTAATAATTTCTCTAATAGGCGTTTAAGGCTAGAAAGAGGAAAAATTATACTTATTAAAGCAAGTAGCATAGTGCTATAGCAAGCTTCCTTTCTTAGTATAAAATAGCTTTGTAAATAGACCCTAAAAAGCTTCCCTAAAGGGGATAGATTAAATCTATTTATAATCGCGGAATTATCTCTTTTATATTACTTTCTTTGTTTAGTAGGATTAACTCTAATAATTTTATAAAAAATTAGCTACTATAAGCAGAAACTAGCGTTCTGTAGGATATGTAAATCTAGCTAATCTATAGTATAATTACTACTAATTAGTGTTAATTTATATATAGGCGAATTAATAATAAAGGTATAAGAAATAATAAGTAATACGCGCGCAAAAGAAAGTACTAGGATTCTAGTTAATGTTATTAATATTACTATCTAGCTAGCTAAGTAGGAGGCCTTTTAGTGGTTTTTGTAACGCGTAAAGTTATGGGTTATGTAACCGGCGCACTAGCTACCTATCTAAGGCGAGCTCGGATGCGGCTAATTAGGATGCGCCGGGTCCACGTTGACCCGACCCGTTGCGTTAATATCAACATTAATTATTAAGTATTAAAGCTAAAATAGTCCTAACCTTATAGTAAACTTACTATATTCCTTATACTAAACTAACCTTTTTAAAAGCTATTAATAAACTTTATTATAAAACTTCCCCTAGTAAAGGGATTAGGATTTAAAATATATAATATTATTCTTATAATAATTAACTAATTTATAAAGTATACTATTTATATACTAATATTAAAGTAATTAAGTAGTAATAGTTTAGCTATACTTTTTATTAATTTAGTTTTTAAAGATTATAGTAGTCTAGATTATATTATAACTAACTATAAAATAACTTTTATAAGCTTTTTCTAGTAAACCTTCTATTATAATATTATAACTAAGCGTTAACTAAGCATTATATTTTACCCTTAAATAAATAGTTAGACTAAACAAATAAACTAATTACTTAAGTATTATTTATAGGCTTTTAGTAGCGCTAAATAAACTAATTAGGTTAACCTTTTACTAATAGTGTAATTTATATCTAATATAAGCTATTATAGCTCTCTTTATAAATCCCTTGCTAAGGCGCTTTAAGGTTTTATACCTAAAGGCTTATTGTTAGATAAGCACAGGTAAAAGATACCTGTGGGTTACGCGTAACCGTAGGTAAAAGGTGTGTACACATAAGGGGGTTCTATTTAGTTATATTTTCTAAGAGGAAGCTATCTAAAGGGTCTATTATATACCTCCTTTTATACGTGTTAAACTCTGCGTGCCTTATATTTGCGTAGTAGTTTGTGGTGTGGCTAATTATATTATATATATCCTTACTTAGCTAGGCAGAGCTGCAGGCTAAGCTAAGGGTGCTAAGGTTAACTTATAATATATATAATAATTCTAATACTAGGAATTCTCTCTTTTTATTATAAAAATTATTATAATTATATATAATAAAAAGGAGCTACTTAAGATATATAAATCTTAAGTATAGCAGCTATAGCCTATAGATTTAGATATAGAGATCTTAAGTAGTATAGCAGTAGTAGTAAAAAATCCTAGTCCTCTAGCTTTTCTATAGTAATAATATAGGAAAGGTTAAAGGGTTATATATATAAAGATAAGACAAAAAGAGAAGGAAAAAGAGTGTGTTTTCTAGTATTATAAGATTAAATAATATCCTATATATTAGATTAATCCTATGGTTATAGCGTGTGCTAAACCTAGCCTTTAAGCTAAATTATAACTTTATTATTATTAATAAGAGCCTTAAGTATATAAGTTAGTAATAACTTTATTATTATATTAGCTAGGTTATCCTTCCTAAGGATCTATTAGATCTTAAAGATCTTACAGTGCTTATATAATTACCTTGAGGCTATAATATTAATTATAAGGCGCTTCTTTTTTATAGTGCTAAGCTTAATAAAGCACTTATAAAGGGAATAAGAGTTAGTATAGAGAATAAGAGGGATATTAGGCAAAGAGAGCTAGGTTATAATTATATTTAGGGTTATGCTAATTACGTAAGCTATATTAATACCTTAAACTATACTATAAAGCTTAGAAGCTAGTGCGTTTTAAATAACACGCTTACACTTTGTAAAGCTATACATAATAATATTACCTTTAAATATAAACTCTATGTTATTATTATAAAGGGAGCTTTTATTACTAATTATAATAATATACCTAATCTATAAGCTATAATTATAGTTATTTATAAAGGAGCTATTAATAAAGATAAAGAGCTTTAAAGTTACAAGATTAAGTAATATATATATTAATCTATAGTTTACGTGCTGTATTTACTACTTAATTCTCTTGTTAAGGGCCTTAATATTATTAGTGTTAGGTTACTATTTTTAGGCAGTAGTAAATAAGTTAAATAAAGCTTTAGGTTAGTATATTATTATAATATACACTCTATAAGCTCTTTGCTTTATATATTCCTTTTAGGCAGTCTCTAAAAAGGGGTTAATTAGCTTAAGTTTAGAGGCTTAACCTTTTTACTATAAATATATTATAAAATCTATTAAGAGCGTTAGCTTACAACTATTAAAAAGGAGTGTATTATTTAGCATAAGCTTCTCTTTAGGCTTTATAGTAAAATTAGCCTTAATTAATTAATCTTTCTTATAGTTAGAGAAAGGCTAGTTGCTAAGGATAAGGGTGTTATTTATCTATATGCCTATAACACTAAAGGCATTATTAGAAGTAATAATAAGCATATAGGGATTATATAAAAAGGTTATTATACTAAGCTTCTTATAGTAGTATGTAAAGTATATTACCTACTAATATATACTAGCTTCTGCAATGCTATAAAGGGGTTTAATTATTACTATAATTATACCTTAGGGATACTAGTCTTTAATTTCTCTAGGGAGGTGCGTTAGTATTATGTAATTAAGGGTGGTGTTTAATTATACGTACGCCTGTGTGATATTATAAATCTATATATAAATGTCTCTCTTGCTAAGTAAAGGGGTAAGGGCTATAATAAGCCTCTAGCTTACGTGTTAGATTATTAGGGATTATATTAAGATAGTTTTCTTATTAGTATTATTATAGCCTTAGATTATAAGGCAGGATTTCTTATATAGTTTATTAGTGCCTTTGCCCTTAATTTCTCTTATAAGGTAGCTCTTAAAAATGTATTTTATACTATATTTACGTAGGTTAAAGGGTTTAAAGCAAAAGATATTATAGGCTAGTAAAGCCTTAATTTCCTTGCGGTTAGAGAGCTTAAAAGGCTTGCCTAGGGTTATAATCTTTTCTTATTAGTGTAGATTATCTGCTAGAACTACGTTTGCCTTTTCTTTAGCAAAGAGGAAGGCTATAATGCCTTTATATATAAGGAATGCCTTAAAGAATATAATCTCCGTAAAGTCTTTATTAATTAGAGGGGTTTTTTATAAGCGTCCGCGGCCTCTCTTTACCTAAGGGGTTATAATCTCTTATAAGCCTTCTATAGCTTTATTTTGCTTAAGCATTATAGTAGGTACTAGGTTTATAGTTAATTAGACCTCTTTATTAAGGAATTTAATTTTATAAGGCCTTCCATAGCCTCTCTTTGTAGGAGGGCTGCTACTAGTAATAGTTAGTATAGTATAGTTAGCGCCTTTATTAGCACTATTAGCGTAAGTAATAATATTATTATTATTATAAGCCTTTAGGTTTATAAGATTAAGTAGTTTAATAATTTAAAGGGCTTCTTCCTTAAGGGATATATTATAAAGGAAAGACTTAATAAATATAATGCTAAATTAGGCTAGGCTATAAGGTATTTTTACTATATAGGTCTCTCCTTTAGTAGATAAGAGCTTAAAGGGTTCTTACTAGCTATCTTTCTTACGCTAGACCTAAATATTTAATTATAGTAGGAGATAATAAGTTAGAAGGGTTACAGGTTTATTATAGAGGGCAAGGGCGTCTTACACTTAATGCTTTACTATAGCCTTATAGGTATTAAATATAGCCTTATAGATAGCTTTAGCGCGTTATATAATAGAAAAGGAAGGTAGCAAGTTATGTAATAGGCGCGGGTACGCGCTAAATATAAGGAGGGTTAGTATAAGGCTGTTAGGGCCTGTAGAATTATTTATAGCTTTTATAGCTATTTAAAGTATTTTATTAGGCAGTAAGTAGGTTCTTAATTTATCTTTAAGAATATTATAGGCTCTTTAGAGTAGGCTATAATATCTCTTAACCTTACTAATACTATTATAGGATTTAATAGTAACTTTATTAATATTAATAGCTAGGGATTAGGCGTATTAATAGAACTCTACTAATATAAAGTTCTTTCTAGCATTATAAGATATCTAATCTAGCAGGCTAAGATATAAATTAATCTAGTAAGATTAAATAGTATTTTAAACATCCTTTATAGTCTGCTTCTTTAGATCTAAGAAGCACACGGCTTAGAAGGCAGTTGTAGTGTTAATAATATAAAGGACTAGCTTGCTATTAATATAAAGGATATCTATAAAGATCTTATAGTTAAAGTTATAGTCCTCTTATAGTATAAACTTAAACCTGCCTAGTCCCTTCTCCTCAAGTTAATATTACTTATAAAACCTTATAAGTTTCGTAAAAAGGCAAGGGTTAAATTCCTTATTAGCTTAGTTTAAGATCTTTAATAGGCAAGCTATAAAGGGGTAGCTAAATTAGTAGTAAAGCTAACAAAGCTCTTTTTCTATAAAGTAAAAGGTAACTACTAGCTTAGGCTCTAAATACTACTATAAGTAACCTTATTATTAGGTTATGGGGACCTCTTTAGTCCCTTAGATTAGCATATTTTATAGATTATCTAGCCTCACGCTTATCTAGTTTATATCTATAATATAGTATAAGAAGGGAGTATTTATAAGCAAAACATAGAAGTTAATATCTCTAAGTATAGTTAGCACATAAAGGATGCCTTTAGAGAAGGCTTTTCCTACTCTAAAGCTAATCTTATATTATTAAGCCTTATTAATCTATAACTATAGCATTAGGCGCTGCAAAGCCTTAACCTAGGGTATCCTAGCTATTAAGACCCCTAAGGCACTAGTATTTAGCAGAATGCTATAGAAAATCTTACTAGAATAGTGTAATTCTACTATATAATTAGTAGTAATTATATTATTAGTAAAATTAGCAGTAATATTAATATAGGGATCTCTCTAAGAGAGAGCGTAGCATAAAGCTTTATAATAAAGGAATTTAATAATTTCTATGCCTTTAGGCACTTTAGAAGATAATATAAAGGTCTTAAGGGCATAGGTAAGGAATTATAATATTATAGGGGCATTATTATTAGAGGTATTAGGGTTAGGCTATCTCTAAGGGGTTAGGGAGGACTAGATAGCAGTAGTAGCTATTATAACTTTAGTCTTATAAATTACGTTATAAATTTCTTCTAAGTTAAGGTTATTAAGGTTAGAATTATATAATCCTTTAATATTAAGAAGGAATTACTACTACTTTTAGTCTATAGGCTTATTATAATATATTAGGAGACGGTTCTAATAAGATTTAGTATTTTAATGCTCTTAAGAGAAATGCTTTATAAACTAGCATTCTTCCTTGCTATAAATATAGTATTACAGGGTCTTTCTTTATTATATACCTTATGGAGTGTAGCTATAGCTTTAGCTAAACTTATAGTTAATATAGAAAGTAAGTAATAATTATAAAGTCTCTTATCTTAGAGCCTTATATCTTAGAGTCTTATTATGCTAAAGGAATCTGCTATATTTAAGGTATTTATCCTTCTTAGTAATCCTAATAGATTTCTAGATCTTAGTAGTAAGGTCTTTATATATTAAGCAGCTATTATAAATAGTATAGCTATATTTCGGGATGTTATTAATAGCGGTAAGGAGGGTATTTTATATCTCTATATTATTAATATAGCTTCCTTAAAGTTTATAATAAATCTTAAGGATCTAGTTAGCAAGGAGGTTAAGGGCCTTAGTTATGCTCTTCTTAGGGTTCTTAGTTATTACCTTGCAGAGTATAATAGTCCTAAGGTTTGTCTAGTAAACTTAGCCTATATTCTAGGTTTTAAAGCGTTCTCTAATAAATTATACTATTTTATTAAAGGTTATCCCTAGGCTTTAAATATAGTCTTTATAATACATAGCTATATTGCCCTTAAGCATTATAGGGAAGGCCTTATAGAAAGCATTCTTAGGGATATTAAGTCAGTTATAAAAGGCAAGGAATATACTATATTTATTATAAAATGTTATGGACTAGCCCTATTACTACTGCTAACAGGCGTCGGAATGCTATTAAAAGATATAAAGAGAAAGGAAGGAAAGGTAACACAAAAACCCTATTATGCCCCCTTTATACCCTTACTATAAATACCCCCCTATTATTATGCGTAAGCCCTATGCGTAAGGCAAGGTATATATAACTACTAATACACACCTATATTAGCCTTATATTAGGTAAAGCCTAATACTATTATATAGCCTTCCGCCCTAGGCAATAGCTATAGTATATAAACACTACTTACATAAAAGCACTAGGCTAGTAAGAAAAAGCTATAGGCAAGTAAATTAATAAACAAAACATCCTTATTATATTTATAGTTACTAGAAGATAAGTGTAAATACTACTAGGGAAGGTAAGCTAGCCTAGCTAGGATAGGCACTAGACTAGTAAGTTAAGGAGATAGTTTAGAAATAGGCAAGCAAACTAAGATAAAGGAATATAAAACTAAATAAAACTATAAACCCTACTAGGTAGTGTAAATAAGTAATATAATAAACATAATAAGCGTGGTGTAGGCATAATATACTATACTAAATAGCTAGCATAGAAGCAAGACATAAGCTATTAATAGTTACTAGTAGTTAGACTATATCTAAGCAACCTGCCTAATATTAGTACCTAGTTAGAGTAAGGCGCTTATATTAGGCGTAAGAAGCAAGTTATTAATAGCTAGTATAGCTAGCTAGTATTATAAGAACCTATAGTTATTATTATTTGTGCGTAACACCTAGACTAGACAATGCTATATTAAACGCCTATTAGAGGTATAAAAACCTTATCTTATCCGCCCCTAAAGTCCCGCTAACTATCCTCCTCTATCCCCCCTATTATAAAGAGTTTTTATTCTATTACTTATTGCCTTCTTATAAACTTATTATTATTCCTAAGCTTACTTTATATTACTAAATCCCATGCCTAGTTACTTACTATATTATAGCTACCCTAAGGCCTGCTGCTACTATAATACCCGCTGTGTTACGGTCTGAAATGGGACCTCCACAATCACGTGGACGTTCACTATATAAGAAGGGGACATTAGCTAGATTTATAGAGGGAACTATTAATTATACATACACATACACCACGTACACATTAGCACTTATTGTGACTCTTATGTAAGGTGTAATACCCCTTATGACCTTTATGACGAAGTCCTACCTAACTAGTGGATTTCCCCTTTATGCGTGAAGGAACCAACACGTAACACGCTGCTACTATACTACCTAGGCTATACCTAGGTGCTATTCCCCTTATATAGCTTCTAGAATATTAGTAAGTAGCCCCCGCCCGCCCTAGCTACTTATATATACTTATAGCTACTATAGCCTTCCCTAAGCGTACTATGCTAGCCCTTATAACTACCTCTTAGCGTATAAGGCAATATCCTACCCTTATACTAGCACTAGGCATAGGCCCTAAGCAAGTTTATTATAGAAGAAGACTTTAATAAAAAAGGTAATGCTATACTTATAACTATTAACCTACCCTATATCTAGTATATTCTTATTATTATCTAATTAAGCAAACTAAACTATAAGCATAATCCCCGCAAGAAGTTATATAAAAGCTACTAGAAAGGCCGCTAGAAATATATATAGGATATATGTATACTAGTAGCTAATCCCTATATTAGGCATACTATACATGCCCTAATATAAGCTATAGCTAGGGGCCGCGCTATTATTACACTAGAGGTATATTATAAGGGAACCTAGTAAATCTAAATAGCTACTATTTTAATACCTAAATTCTATGCCCTAGGTAATAGATTTACTAACCTATACTACTATACTAAGTATACCCTAGTTACTATCTAAATTATTTATAATACTCCTACTACTACTATATTTACTAATAATATACCTATTATAAGGAGTGCTATGCCTATACTACCTAGTAATATAGCTATTAACTTATTCCTTATATCCCCTAGTGCTCTTATCTAGGGTATTATATAGCTACTAATCTAACCCCTTACCTAGCTTAGAAGTATATTATTTATATAAGGGGAGTAAAATGCCTAGGCTATAGCTAGCTACTAGTAGTATACTATATAGTCCTTTAGGGCTATATAAAAAGCTATAAAGAAGCAAATAATAATACTATAAAGTATTATATAACTACTATAGTAATCCTATAGGCCTAGCTTATAAGTAAAGGAATTACTAAACACCTCCTAATACCCCTAATATACTCTATAAGAGTATATACTAAAGAGTTATTAATATTACTAAGAGAGAGATAAGAGGAATATATAAGTAATCTTAATAGTACTATCCTAAATATAATATAATACCTCCTTTCCTAACCCTTATAATAATAAGCTACCCCTAAAGTTACTTAGTAACTAATATAAGGTTTACTAAGGTAAGGAAGAAAAAAGAGTAGGTAAGAGAGAGAGGGAAAGAGGCTAATTTAGGGTAAGTTAGGCCCTAAGTAGTAAATATATATAGCTTTATAAGAGAACCTTATTTAAAAACCTACTAAGGACTATTATTATATTATATACTACTTTATTTTACCTTATAGTCTACTAGGGCTTATATATCTACTAGGTTCTTAAGTAGCTTTTATATTAGTATTAAGTGTCCTACTTATTTAATAAGAATATCCTAATAATACCTATAGCCCTATGTATTATAAGCTACTAGCACCTTCTTAACCTAGTATTTCTTATAGAGCTTATTATTCTTATTATTTTACACTTACATAAGCCTTAGGTATATATTATACTAGGGCTAGCTAGGGAGTAAATTAGTAGTAGTATACTTAATAAGGTTAATATAAAAAATAAGGTAAATACCCTAGGGTATATTAAGATAAACTATTAGTAGTATAGGGATAGCTATAATATAGTACTTAGCTACTACCTAGTCTAGCTTCTTAGAGGGGTAGTTAGTTTTAATATAATAAAAGAAAAGCTATACCTAGTCCCTAACCTAAAACTACTCTATAAGGTAATAAAAAGTAGCTATACTATTCTATTATTATTACTAAGTAAAGGCAATAGCTGCCTAAGCTAGCTTAGAAGCCTTCTAAAGTTATAAGGTAAACTAGGCTACTTATCCTATACCTATAATAGCACTAGGAGTAAGGTTTATAAGAACCTAAACTAAATTAATATTATATTTATAAAGTAGCTAGTTTAAACTAAAGCTAGTAATAAAGGAAGCCTAATTATTAAGTATAAGCTAGTATACTACTAGGTGCTTAGGCTAATTAAACTATAAGAAGGAAATATAAAAATATAAAATAGCTTATACCTTTTAGTTAGCCTACTCTATACCCTTATTAGTCTAGGGGTAGTAAGAGGTAAAAAGTAATTATTTAGTCTTAATAATTAAGCATAAGGTAGTCTAGAACTTACTTAGCTAGTCTAAGCTATAGTTAGTAATAATAAAGGTAGGAAACTTATAAAACTACTACTAGTATATTTTAAACCTTTTTACATATACTTTAGTAAAGATACTAGTTATAGCCTTAAGCTAGATAAACTTAAAAAAGCAGTCTATAATTATTATAAGAGAAGAGGGATTAAATAGCCTACACATAAGCAGGCCTATTATAAAGTTAACTAAGATCTAGGACTAGAAGTAATTAGAAATAAGGAGGGGTTTTAGGAGGCCCTACTACTACTAGTAGCTTTTATAACTACTATAGTAATAATAATTCTAGATATAATAAGTAATATCCTAGGATATGCCTGCTTAGTAAAACTATTACTAAAGGGTTTAGAAAGTAGTGTTATAACCTAAATAGCCTACTACTAGTAACTTATAGCACTCCTAGATAAGGGTAGTTATTAATAGCTTTTATTAAAGCACTTATATTTAGGTATAGAACTAAAGCACCTTATAAGTACTAATACTATAGTTTATAATCTACTCCCTTCTCTTAGCTTTTATAAGAAATTACTATATATTCCTACAAATAGTAATAAGGTAATAATAGTATACTATATTATAAGTAATTACTATATCCTAAAGTACCTAAAGGTAGGGAGAGGAAAAGACCTAGTTACTAAAAGGTAGTGCTATATTAGTACTAAAGGGGTTAGGGTTATTTATAGAAATAGCCTAAATAAATAAAGGTTAAAGAAAGCAGCTATACTATAAGGTTAGCCCTACCTTATCCTAGCCTTATTAAGAGAGTGTATTAGTATACTACTAGTACTATATAGGTTAGTACTATAAATAGTAATAATATTATAAAAGTGTCTTAGCCTAGTAAGCCTAATACTTAGTTATAATTTTAAGGGTTATAAAGTACTTAAGGCTTTTATAATTAGTGTAAATAATAAAGGGCTTAGAGATACCCTAGAGCTTAGCTAACTATGCCTTAAAGTAAGAGATAATAGCTAGGAGCTTCTTATTATAAATAATATAGTTTTACTAAGGGGGGGTTAGCTAGGCTAAGTAGTAGGTAATAGGGTACTAAATACTATTTATTTAGAGCTAGAGAAGGCAACTACTAAGGGTAATACTAGAGTAGTTTACCTTAACTATTATATCTTAGTTAGGGTCTTATTAAGCTAGAATTAGGTCTAAGATAAAGAGGCGCTTAAGCTTATTAAAAGCATAGGCCTCCTGCTACCTTTAAATAAAGGGGACGCCCTTCTTTATAAGATTATAAAGGGGGTTAGTAACTTAGGAAAAATTTAAAATAAAGTTATAGTAAAAATTCGCAAAACTAAGAAAGCTATGTATATACTATAGCTTTATTAGGGCCGCCTAGTCCTAAATAGCCTAGACCTTAGCAGGGTTAAGGCATACACTCTTACTTACTATAATAATATACCTAAGGTAGTAGACTTATTAGGTAGTAAAAATAGACTTATTAAGGTTAAGGTAAAGGCCCGCTGCCTATAGGTAGCTAAAAACCACGCAAACCTTCCGCAAATAGTCGCGCCTTAAGCTACTAAAATAAACTAGGATATTATCTAAGTATACTATAATAAAGTTACTAAGAGCATTACTAAGGGCATTATTAATATAATACTAGAAAGTAATAGGCGCACCCACTAGGCTAAAGGGGTAGATAAGCTACTTAAATAGCCTAAACTATATCTAGAATACTATAAGAGCCTTATCCCCCTTAGTAACCTATAGCTTATAAAAAGCTACCTAAACATTTACCTTAGTAAACTATTATATATAAGCTAGAGAGTAAAGGGTTTTCTTAATAAGAGGTAATAGGTAGTAGTCTTACTTTATAATTTTATTAAAAGCATAATAATTTATATAAAACTACTAGCCTTTACTAGCCTTCTTAACTAAGAGGACTAGAGTAGCTACTAAAGAAAAGCTAGCTTAAATTTATCCCTTATTTAAGAGCTTTATAAGCTACTACTAGAGTTTAAGTAACTAGTCCTAAGGTATAAAGTATAATAAGCTTTAAAGGAGAGAGGGGAGGGACTTATTAGGAGACTTATAGAAATAAATATAGTAGTCTAAGGTGCTATAATAAGGTAGGAGAGTGTTTGCCTTAGACTTATTAAAGAGATTAGTAAAGTTACAAAGCTTAGCTAATAAGGCCACATAAGGGTCCTTAAGCTATAACTTAGGTATAGTAACCTAAAGAATAAATATTAACTTATATAAGCTAGTACTTATAAACTAAATAGTTATATCCTAAAGGCAGTAAGCTTGCTTAGCTATAGCTATAAAGGTAGACCTTATTATGCCCTATATAGCCTTACCCTAAGCATAACTTAAGGACTCCTATACTATAAAGCCTTTTGCTATGCTTATTATTAGCTCTTACTAAATAGTATAAAGAGTAATATTATAATATTCTATTTATAATAGGCTAAAGATCATGTCCTAGGCAAGGCCTAGGACTATATAAAGGTAGATAAATAACTACTAGCTATTAATATTAATTATAATATAGGCAAGGTAAGTAATACTAGACTCCCTTTTAAGTGCTTATTATCCCTATTATTAAACCTTAATAGTAGTTCTTACCTAGCGCCTTAAAGGTAGCTAAATAAGCTTAAGGCCTAGCTATTAAGTAATAGACTTATTAATAGTACTATAGCACTTATAGCTATAGTTAATTAAGGTATTTATAAAAAAGAATAAGTTAAAGAAAATAGGAATAAAGAATACTAGGTAATTTATATATTTATAAATTTTATTATACTTTATTAACTCTACCTCCTTTTAACCTAAAGTTTGCTATATAATAAAGCCTAGAAGCTCTTATATAAAACTTACTATAAGGGCTAGTCTTTTCCTATTTTATTCTCCTCCTTCTCCTTATATATATAGTTATTAGCCTTAGTAATAGCTTACTAAATATAAACCTTAGGCTAAAAAGGGGGAAGGAGGGAGTAGTTATAAGCTATATAACTTATTTCTTTATAGTATAAGTAAGTACTAGACTCTTAGTAATATACTATCTTCTAGTTAGTTACTTACTTAGTATACGCCTAAGTAAAGGGTAAGGCTATATTCTTAGCCTTTAGCTTCTTCTTCTTCCTACCCTTACCCTATATTCTTATAGTATTTACCCTAAATATAGCTATATTCCCCTTATAGTTAGTAATATAATAATACTAGGCTAAAGGATTTATTAAATACCTAATATAAAAGTAATCCTTAAGTATAAAAGTCTTAAGGTCTAAGGTAATAGTATAGTATTACTTTATAGTAGTATTATAGCTATTATAAAAGATGCTATAGCTAATGTATATATTATATATTTACTTATTAAGCGCATAGCATAGCTTAGTAAAATAAACCTTATTATTCTAGCTTATACTACTAGTAAGGGAGAGTTTTTACTTAAATTAAATAAAAAGGTAGAGAAGGATTTATTACTAGCCTACTTTATTTAGTTAAGTTTAGTAAGGGCTATCTTATAGTAATAAGGGTTAGAGTAAAGCTTAGAGAGATAGTCTAGAAAGGCAGCTAGGTTATAGTAAATAAAATTACCCTTTTTAAAGAATAGGATAACCTTAGCCTAAATAAAAAATAAAAGGTTCTAGTAAATAAACATTTACTAGTTTATAGCAGAACTAATAAAGTTATAATTTACCTATAGCTTATATACTATAAAGAAGTACTAGGCATTAAAGGTAGATTATTTACTATTATAAAGAGAGCCTATTAGAATTAGCTTATAGTAGACTAGGAGTATAGTAAGAGGTAAAGGAAGGTTAGTTACCTTAAAAGGGGGGGTTATATTAGTAGGCAAGGGAAGGGATATAGCTAAGGTAGTAGTAATAGTAAATTAGATTATATAGTTAGTAGCAGCTTATATAGCCTTAATTACTACTATAGTAATGTCTTTCTACTCCTATGTAGTATTAAGGCACTATTATATAGCTATAAGGGTGTTACTTTATATAGTTAAGGTTATATTAATATAGTTAAGAATTACTATTATATCTTTTACTATAAGAAAAGCAGGTCTATTAGCCTATGCATTTATATTTACATTTAAAGGCATATTAATTTAGTTTAGTAGCTAAAAGAAATATAAGGCTAGAGGATATTTTTTAAATATTATAGACTAGCCCTATTACTACTACTAATAAGTATTAGAATACTATTAAAAAATATAAAGAGAAAGGAAGGAAAGGTAATATAAAGACCCTATTATACCCCCTTTATACCCTTACTATAGATACCCCCCTATTATTATACGTAAGCTTTACACGCAAGGCAAGGTGCGTATAACCACTAATGCGCACCCGCATTAGCCCCACATTAGGCAAAGCCTAATACTATTACATAAAAGAAGTTATAAAGGTCTCTGCTATACTTATTATTATTAGAGTAGACCTTATAAAGGTTTATAATCTTCTTTATAATTACTACTAATAAATTAATTAATTTTATAAGCTCCTTATATATTCCTTTGAAGGGTCTTTGTATCTCTAAAGGTAAAAGCAATGCCTTAGAGGGATTAAAGGGCATTAGGGTAAATTATAAAGCTTATAAGTATTCTTGCTTAGAGTCTCTTATAGCTATTATAGGGGGCAGGGAGGGGATCTTTCTAAGAGAATATAAGACCTTTTATATAGTTTCTTATGTAGGAGAGTTAAAGTAGCTTTAAGTTATTTTTATAGGGGGTAGGTAGCTTCTGCCTCTTTCTTTTATTAATAATTAAGTAGTTTAAGAGGTTTATAAGGTTATAGTCTCTTTTACTTTAGGGGGTTAAGGCATTAAGGGGGCTAGGGTTATTATCTTAAGCTTCTAGGTAATTAGGCTTTTATTATTTATAAAGTAAATACTCCTTCTTTTTAGGAAGATTTAAAGGGCTCCTATAAGGGGTGCTAGGAGTTTCTTATAAGTGTTTTCTAACTATTAGCTAAATTTGCTAACAAATTCTAGCTAGAGGGCCTTACCACGGATATTTTCTACTTTTATATTATAAATAAATTAAGTAATTTTACTAGTAATTTTCTCTTCTAAGCAAAGGGCAGGGATTAGGTAAATAGTCTTCTAAATATACTAATTAGGGTTAATAATATCTTTAAAGCATTTTATAGCTTAGGGGAGGTTAGGGATACTTCCTACTATAAAGTTATTATTATTAGAGTCTATTATCTTAACTAATTATTTAATTAGTTTATGTGATGGTATTGGGCTTTGCCTAATGTGGGGCCGATGCGGGTGCGCATTAGTGGTTGTGCGCACCTCGCCTTGCGCGTAGGGCTTACGCACAATAACAGGGGGGTATTTATAGCAAGGGTATAAAGGGGGGCATAACAGGGTTTTTATATTACCTTTCCTTCCTTTCTCTTTATGTCTTTTAATAGTATTCTAATACCTATTAGTAGTAGTAATAGGGCTAGTTTATAATATTTAAAAGATATCCTCTAGCCTTATATTTCTTTTAGCTACTAAAACAAGTTAATATGCCTTTAAACACAAATATAAACGCACAGGCTAATAAACCTACTTCTTTTATAGCAGAAGATATAATAGTAATTCTTAACTATATTAATATAACCCTAACTACATAAGGTAATACCCTTGTGGCTATGTAATAGTGCCTTAATACTATATAGGAGTGGGAAAACGCTACTATAGCCGCGATTCAAGCTATATAGGCCACTGCTAACTATATAATCTAATCTGCTACTACCACTGCCTTAGCTATATCCCTTCCCTTGCCTGCTAATATAACCCTCCCTTCTAGGGCAACTAACCTCCCTTTACCTCCTACTATGCTCCTAGTCTGCTATAAGCTAATTCTAACTAGCTCTCCTTATAATAGTAAATAATTTACCTTTAATACCTAGCGCTTCTTTATAATATATAAGCTATAGGCAAGTTATAACTTTATTAGTTCTGCTATAAACTAGTAGATATTTATTTACTAAAACCTCTTATTTTTTATTTAGGCTAAGGTTGCCTTATTCTTTAAGAAGGGGGATCTTATTTATTATAACCTAGCTACTTTTTTAGACTATCTCTCTAAGCTTTACTCTAACCCTTATTGCTATAAGATAGCCCTTACTAAACTTAACTAAATAAAGTAAGCTAGTAATAAATCCTTCTCTGCCTTCTTTGTTTGCTTTAAGCAAAAACTCTCCCTTACTAGTGGCATAAGCTAGGATAATAAGGTCTGTCTTGCTAAGCTATACTATATACTTAATAAGCAAATATATAGTATATATATTAGCTATAGCATCTCCTATAATAGCTATAACACTACTATAAAGTAGTACTATACTATTACCCTAGACCTTAAGACCTCTGCGCTTAAGGATTACTTTTACACTAGGTATCTAATAAATCCTCTAGCTTAGTATTACTATACTACTAACTATAAGGAGGATATAGCTATATTTAGGGTAAATACTATAAGGACTTAGGGCAAGGGTAGGAAGAAGAAGAAGCTAAAGGCTAAGAATATAGCCTTGCCCTCTACTTAGGCGCAAGCTAAGTAAGTAACTAACTAGAAGATAGTGTATTACTAGGAGTCTAGTGCTTGCCTATACTATAGAGAGATAAGTTATATAGCTTATAACTACTTCCTCCTTCCCCCTTTTTAGCCTAAGGTCTGTATTTAGTAGGCTATTACTAAGGCTAATAACTATAAGTATAAGAAGAAGGAGGAGGATAAAATAGGAAAAGACTAGCCCCTATAGTAAGTCTTGTGTAAGGGCTTCTAGGCTTTATTATATAGCGGACTTTAGGTTAGAAGAAGGTAGAGTTAATAAAGTATAATAAAATTTATAAATATATAAATTACCTAGTATTCTTTATTCCTATTTTCTTTAACTTATTCTCCTTTATAAACACCCTAATTAACTATAGCTATAAGTGCTATAGCACTATTAGTAAGTCTATTGCTTAATAGCTAGGCCTTAAGCTTATTTAGCTGCCTTTAAGGCACTAGGTAAGGACTACTATTAAGGTTTAATAGTAGGGATAATAAGCACTTAAGAGGGAGTCTAGTATTACTTACCTTACCCACGCTATAATTAATATTAATAGCTAGTAGTTATTTATCTGCCTTTATATAGTCCTAGGCCTTGCCTAGGATATAATCTTTAGCTTACTATAAATAGAACACTATAACATTACCCTTTATACTACTTAGCAAGAGCTAATAATAGGCATAGCAGAAGGCTTTATAGTATAGGAGTCCTTAAGTCACGCCTAGGGTAAGGCTATATAAGGCATAATAGGGTCTGCCTTTGTGGCTATAGCTAAGCAAGCTTGCTACCTTTAGGATATAACTATTTAGTTTATAGGCACTAGCTTATATAAGTTAATGTCTATCCTTTAGGTTACTATGCCTAAGTTATAGCCTAAGGACCCCTATATAGCCCTGCTAGCTAAGCTTTGTAACTTTACTAATCTTTTTAATAAGTCTAAAGCAAATACTCTCCTACCCTATTATAGCACCTTAGACTACTATATTTATCTTTATAAGTCTCCTAATAGGTCCCTCCCCTCTCTCCCTTAGGGCTTATTATACTCTATGCCTTAGGACTAGTTACTTAAACTCTAGCGGTAGCTTACAAAGCTCTTAGATAAGGGATAGATCTAAGCTAGCTTTTCTTTAGTAGCTGCTTTAGTCCTCTTAGTTAAGAAAGCTAGCAAGGGTTAGCGGTTTTATGTAAATTACTATACTCTTAATAAAATCATAAAGCAAAACTACTACCTATTACCTCTTATTAAGGAAACCCTTTGCTCTCTAGCCTATATATAATAGTTTACTAAGGTAGACATTTAGGCAGCTTTCTATAAGCTATAGGTTACTAAGGGGGATAAGGCTTTTATAGCATTTTAAACATAGTTTAGGCTATTTAAGTAGCTTATCTGCCCCTTTAGCCTAGCGGGTGCGCCTGCTACTTTCTAGTGTTATATTAATAACGCCCTTAGTAATGCCCTTAATAACTTTATTATAGTATACTTAGATAATATTCTAGTTTATTCTAGTAGCTTAAGGCATGACTATTTGCAGAAGGTTCACGTGGTTTTTAGCTGCCTATAAGCAGCAGGCCTTTACCTTAACCTTAATAAGTCTGTCTTTGCTACCTAATAGGTCTACTACCTTAGGTATATTATTATAGCAGGTAAGAGCATGCGCCCTAACCCTACTAAGGTCTAGGCTATTTAGGACTAGGCAGCCCTAACAAAGCTATAGGGTATATGTAGCTTTCTTAGTTTTACGAATTTTTACTATAACTTTATTCTAGATTTCTCCTAAGTTACTAACCCCCTTTATAATCTTATAAAGAAGGGCGTTTCCTTTATTTAGGGGTAGCAGAAGGCCTATGCTTTTAATAAGCTTAAGCGCCTCTTTATTTTAGACCTAATCCTAGCTTAATAGGACCCTAACTAGGACATAATAGTTAAGGCAGACTACTTTAGTATTACCCTTAGTAGTTGCCTTCTCTAGCTCTAGACAAACAGCATTTAGTACCCTATTGCCTATTACTTAGCCTAGCTAACCCCCTCTTAGTAAAACTATACTATTTATAATAAGGAGCTCCTAGCTATTATCTCCTGCCTTAAGGTATAGTTAGCTAAGCTTTAGGGTGTCTTTAAGCCCTTTACTATCTACACTAATTATAAGAGCCTTAAGTACTTTATAACCCCTAAAATTATAACTAAGCATTAGGCTTACTAGGCTAAGATACTCTTATAGTATTATTACTACCTATAGTACTAACCTACGTAGTACTAGTAGTATACTAATACACTCTCCTAATAAGGCTAGAATAAGGTAGGGCTAACCCTATAGTATAGCTACCTCCTTTAACCTCTATCTATCTAGGCTATCTCTATAAGTAACCCTAACTCTTTTAGCACTAATATTACACTACCCTTTAGTAACTAGGTCTTTTCCTCTCCTTACCTTTAAGCGCTCTAGGATATAATAATTACTTATAATATAGTATACTACTACTACCTTACTACTATCCGCAGGAATGCATAATAATTCCCTGCTAAGGCTAAGATAAGGGAGTAAATTATAAACTATAGTATTAGCGCTTATAAAGTGCTTTAGTTCTGCAGCTAAATATAGGTGCCTTAATAAGAGCTATTAACAACCACCCTTATCTAGGAGTGCTATAAGTTACTAGTAGCAGGCTATCTAGGTTATAACACTACCTTCTAGACCCTTTAGTAATAGTTTTACTAGGCAGGCATATCCTAGAATATTGCCTGCTATATCTAGAATTATTACTACTATAGTAGCTATAAGAGCTACTAGCAGTAGTAGGGCCTCCTAAAACCCCTCCCTATCCCTATCTACTTCTAGTCCTAGATCTTAGTTAACTTTATAATAGGCCTGCCTATACACAGGCTATTTAATCCCTCTTCTCTTATAGTAATTATAGACTGCCTTTCTAAGTTTATCTAGCTTAAGGCTATAATTAGTATCTTTACTAAAGCATACACAGAGAGGTTTAGGACATGCTAGTAGTAGTTTTATAGGTTCCCTACCTCTATTATTACTAACTATAGTTTAGACTAGCTAAGTAAGTTCTAGACTACCTTATGCTTAATTATTAAGACTAAATAATTACTTTCTACCTCCTACTACCCCTAGACTAATAGGGGCATAGAGTAGGCTAACTAAAAGGTATAGGCTATCCTATATTTTTATATTTCCTTCTTATAGTTTAATTAGCCTAAGCACCTAGTAGTATACTAGCTTACGCTTAATAATTAGGCTTCCTTTATTACTAGCTTTAGTCTAAACTAGCTACTTTATAAATATAATATTAATTTAGTTTAAGTTCCTATAGACCTTACTCCTAGCGCTACTATAAGCATAGGATAGGTAGCTTAGTTTGCCTTATAACTTTAGAAAGCTTCTAAGCTAGCCTAGGTAGCTATTACCTTTATTTAGTAATAATAATAAAATAGTATAGCTACCTCCTATTGCCTTATAAAGTAGTTCTAGGTTAAGGACTAGGTATAGCTCTCCCTTTACTATATTAAAACTAACTACCCCTCTAAAAAGCTAGACTAAGTAGTAGCTAAATACTATATTATAGCTATCCCTATACTACTAATAGTTTATCTTAATATACCCTAGGGTATTTACCCTATCTTTTATATTAACCTTATTAAGTATACTACTACTAATTTACTTCCTAATTAGCCCTAGTATAATACATGCTTAGGGCCTGTGTAGGTGTAAAATAATAAGGATAATAAGCTTTATAAGAAATACTAGGTTAAGAAGGTACTAGTAGCTTATAATATATAGGGCTATAAGTACTATTAGAATATTCTTATTAAATAAGTAGGACACTTAATACTAATATAAAAGCCGCTTAAGAACCTAGCAAACACACAGGCCCTAGTAGACTATAAGGTAAAATAAGGTAGTATATAGTATAATAATAGTCCTTAGTAGGTTCTTAAATAAGGTTCTCTTATAAAGCTATATATATTTACTACTTAGGGCTTAACTTGCCCTTAATTAGTTTCTTTCCCTCTCTTTCCTACCTACCTTTCTTCCTCCCTTGCCTTAGTAAACCTTATATTAGTTACTAGGCAACTCTAGGGGTAGCTTATTATTATAAGAGTTAGGGAAGGGGGTATTATATTATATTTAGAATAGCATTATTAAGATTACTTATATATCCCTCTTATCTCTCTCTTAGTAGTGTTAATAGCTCTTTAGCATGCGCTCTTATAGGGTATATTAGGGGTATTAGGGAGTATTTAGTAATTCCTTTATTTATAGGCTAGGCCTATAGGATTACTATAGTAGCTATATAATACTCTATAGCATTACTATTTACTTCTCTATAGCCCTTTATATAGCCCTAAAGGACTATATAGTATACTACTAATAGCTAGCTATAGCTTAGGCGTTTTGCTTCTCCTATATAAATAGCACGCTTCTAAGCTAGGTAAGGGGTTAAACTAGTAGCTATATAATACCCTAAATAAGGGCACTAAGGGATATAAAGAATAGGTTAGTAGTTATATTACTAGGTAGTATAAGTATAATACTTCTTATAATAAGCATATTATTAGTAAGTATAGTAGTAGTAGGGGTATTATAAATAGTCTAGATAGTAACTAGGGCATACTTAGTATAGTAGTATAGGTTAGTAAATTTATTACCTAGGGCGCGGAATTTAGGTATTAAGATAGCAGCTATTTAAATCTACTAGGTTCCCTTATAATACACCTTTAGTGTAATAATAGCGTAGCCCCTAGCTATAGCTTATATTAGGGCATATATAGTATACTTAATATAAGGATTAGCTACTAGTATATGCATATCTTATATATATTTCTAGCAGCCCTTTTAGTAGCTCTTATATAACTTCCTGTAGGAATTATACTTATAGTTTAGTTTACCTAATTAAATAGTAATAAGAATATACTAGATATAAGGTAGGTTAATAGTTATAAGTATAGTATTACTTTTTTTATTAAAGTCTCCTTCTATAATAAACTTACCTAGGGCCTATGCCTAGTGCTAGTATAAGGGTAGGATATTACCTTATATACTAAAAGGCAGTTATAAGGGCTAGCATAGCATGCCTAGGAGAGGCTATAGTAGCTATAGGTATATATAAGTAGCTAGGGTAGGCAGGGGCTGCTTACTAATATTCTAAAAGCTATATAAAGAAAATAGCGCCTAGGCATAGCCTAGGTAGTATAGTAGTAGTAGGTACTATAGTAATAGTAGGCCTTAGGGTAGCTATAATATAATAAGTAACTAAGCATAGGATTTAGTAATATAAAGTAAGCTTAGGTATAATAATAAGTCTATAAAAAGGTAATAAGTAATAGAATAAAAACTCTTTCTAATAAAGGGAATAAAGAAGAATAGTTAGCAAAACTCTAGGGGCGGATAAGATAAGGTTTTTATACCTCTAATAAGCGTCTAATATAGTATTATTTAGTTTAGGTGTTACGCGTAAATAATAATAACTATAGGTTCTTATAATACTAGCTAGCTATACTAGCTATTAATAGCTTACTTCTTATGCCTAATATAAGCGCCTTACTCTAACTAAGTACTAATATTAGGCAGTTTACTTAGATATAGTCTAACTACTAGTAACTATTAATAGCCTATATCTTACTTTTATACTAGCTATTTAGTATAGTGTATTATACTTATACTATGCTTATTATATTTATTATATTACTTATTTACGCTACCTAGTAAGGTTTATAGTTTTATTTAGTTCTATATCCCTCTATCTTAGTCTACTACCTATCCCTAGACTATCTCCTTAACTTACTAGTCTAGTGCTTATCCTAGCTAGGCTAGCTTACCTCCCCTAGTAGTGTTTATACTTATCTCCTAGTAACTATAAATATAATAAAAACATTTTGTTTCTTAATTTACTTACCTATAGCTTTTTCTTGCTAACCTAACGCTTTTATATAAGTAATGTCTACATAGCATAGCTACTACTTAGGGCAAAAGGCTATATAATAGTATTAGGCTTTGCTTAATATAGGGCTAATATAGGTGCGTATTAGTAGTTATACACACCTCACCTTATACGTAGGGCTTACACATAATAATAAGGGGGTATTTATAGCAAGGGTATAAAGGGAGCATAATAGGGTCTTTATATTACCTTTCCTTCCTTTCTCTTTATGTCTTTTAATAGCATTCCGACGCCTATTAGCAGTAGTAATAGGGCTAGTCCATAACACAAGAGCACGGATACTAGCATAGCTAATAATTAAGAAGGACTTACTAGTTTAGGCGCAAAAGACTATGTTTTGTTTTCTAGATTATAATTATTTTATTTAATATTTCCTTAGTGTTTTCTTTCTCTTCTTTTAGCTTAGAATAAGCTATTTTCTTCTATGCCCCTAGGACTTATTATAGTCTAGAAGGGACCTCTATAAATACGTAGGTACCCTTACTATAAAGGAGGGATTTAGCTAGACTTAGGTAGAAATTAATTAATTATACACTTACACACACACTATATACACTTTAGCACTTATCGTGACTAAGGTGTAAGGTGTAACACCCTTTATAACCTTTATAACAAAGTCCTACCTAACTAGTGGACTTCCCCCTTATGCGTGAGGGAACTAACACGTAACAAAAGCCTTAGCTGCTTTCTTTACAGTTGGTATTATGATTTACGCTACGGCCTATAGCAAATACTAGGTTCTGTAATAATCCCTCACTTCTATAAAATATAGTAAATCGAACAAAAGTAGTAAACTAATACTAATTTAAGGCATTATAAAATTTACTTAATTGTTATTATTAACTTTACGCATAGCTTGTCTAGGAAACGTTCGAAACAATTTCCTAAGTTATTTTCTTTATAACATAGCATATTTAATTTAGCTTTTATGTTTATAATTACTAGTATATAAATTTAATATTATCTTTGAAGAGCACTTAAATTGCGATTTCAGATACTGCACTACTTATTATGATTCACAAGACTATAGTCCTTTATTTATTATTAAGGAAATATGCCTTATCTTAGAGTTAAACTAAGACTAGTATAAACTCTCTGAGCAAACAAAGAAGTTTCCAGACAAATAAAATCCTACGCAAAAAGCAAAGTAGATACTCTCGGATTAGAATTATCTAAGAAGAAAACAACCTACCTTCCCCTACCTCTCTTTCTTATATAAGCGGATAACATAGAGTGACCTTACAATACGAGTAGATTTATATAATATTAAAGTTAAATTGCGTAAATTAAAAGAATATAAAGATTTATTTTATAGTACAAATTAGTATAATAAGCGAAGTACCCCTAATGCGAGGCTTTTATTTGCTAGGTATGGTACATCCCGTAGCCTTACGGATTCTAAGGAGATCGCTTCTAGAAGCACTCCCGTTGCTGTTGCCGCACCACCCTAGTCGTGAAACATTCCAATAATGCAACCAGACTGACAACTCTACGTATCACTATCAGCCCATTTGCTCCTTATGGAGCGACAGCACGACTGCAATATCCAATGCCGAGTGCGACGGACAGGAGTGGAGGGTTTGAGTACCTCGATTTCTGTTGAGAGATCTAGCCGTAAGGGAAAGCTGTCGAATACGTCTGTCACGTGGAGGGCACGATTCGACATGAACAACAGCACAACTGAGATGAAAGATGAAAGATGATATACAGTACGCTTATGGAACAGGCGAGCCTCGGCCCTCTACGAGCGACTATCAGCGCTGCGGAGATAAGCGCATCCGTGCCACTCACCACTCACGAAATGTGCATCTCCGGCGACAGAATCCTTATCTAGACATCTCCACATCCCAAGACAAGCCACTCGGACTTGGCCTAGAAGACTTCCGCGGAAAGGGGGCTTGGTTGAGAATGGCGGGCAGGTCTGGCTTCTTGATAAGATTGCTCGTCATGTTCTATAATTGACTCCCCATCTTTGTAGCATTATTTACAACATCATTCTTATTCTTTCGAAAAAGCGTGTCCTGTGTTACAGACGCTTCTCTTTGATGCAGAACGCTTGCCTACAGCTCCCTACCCGACTTGCACTGCTAATGTGAGCGCGCGGCAGTCTGAGCTAAAACAGATATCACCGAACATGGCTCAATCACACATGACTGCCGGACATAGTAAACAATTGCCAACGAATATCTTTCCACCGAGTCCCCCGAGCACAGTCAGCAGATCTCGGAGAAACAGTGTCGACTGCATCTCAATCCATGCATCGACTCCCTCGTCCTTCGTTGCGGAGCAAGAGGACTACCCTCAATATCCTCTTCCGCCGAAGAACATTGCGAAGTCGGTCTTGGAAGAAGATGCAAAGACCCCGGACAGACATGTAGAAAGAGATGCCCGCTTGATTCGATTGACTGGTACACATCCCTTCAACTGCGAACCACCCCTGAGCGCTTTGTTCAACGAAGGGTTTTTGACAAGCGAGAATCTACACTATGTCAGGAACCACGGGCCTGTTCCATCCTGTTATGACGACCACGTGGATGAATGGACATTCTCCGTAGAGGGCCTGGTGGACTATCCATTCACTCTTAGTGTTCGAGAGCTGATGGACGAGTACGAGCAACTTACCTGTCCCATAACGCTTGTCTGCGCAGGGAACCGACGCAAAGAACAGAACGTTGTCCGTAAGTCAAAGGGCTTCTCTTGGGGCGCAGGCGGGCTCTCGACTGCTCTGTGGACGGGCGTCATGCTGCGCGACTTACTCTGCCGAGCAAAGCCTCGCAGAGGTGCAAGGTTTGTTTGCTTCGAAGGAGCGGATGAGCTGCCAAACGGATGCTATGGAACATCCGTCAAGCTGAATTGGTGCCAGGATCCCAACAGAGGCATCTTGATAGCACACAAGATGAACGGAAAGCCGTTGCATCCCGATCACGGAAAGCCAGTGCGAGTTGTCATCCCGGGACAGATAGGCGGCCGCAGTGTTAAATGGTTGAAACGAATCATTGTTACAGAATGCCCGAGCGACAATTGGTATCATATTTATGACAATCGGGTTTTGCCCACAATGGTGACACCAGAAGCAAGTGCCGACTTGCCGGACATATGGAAGGATGAGCGCTATGCCATCTACGATCTGAATACCAACAGTGCCATTTGTGTCCCGGCACATGAGGAACAAGTCCCGCTCGTTGATGGCGCCAGCTCGTATAAAGTCCAAGGCTATGCCTACGCTGGCGGCGGGAAGCGAATCAGCAGAATGGAAGTCACTCTGGATCAAGGGAAGACTTGGAGACTAGCAGCGATTGACTACCCCGAGGACCGTTACCGTCTTGCTGCGGATGGAGAGACTTTGTACAGCGGTAAAGTCGACATGTGGTGGCGGGAGACCTCTTTTTGCTGGTGTTTTTGGGAGATTGATATTGACATCGAGGAGCTCAAAGCCGCCAAGGACATCATGGCTCGGGCTATGGATGAAAGTCTGATGGTGCAACCGAGAGACATGTACTGGAGTGTACTGGGCATGATGAACAATCCATGGTTCCGCGTCGTCATACACAACTTGGGACATGCCTTGCAATTTGAGCACCCGACTCAACCTGCCCAGAGGCCCGGCGGCTGGATGGAACGTGTGAAGAAAGCCGGCGGAAACCTTTTGAATGGAGCCTGGGGGGCCGAGATGAGAGGACTAGAGGAGGAAAAAGAAGCAGACAAGGATCCGATACAGATATCTATGACCAATCCCAAGGTTGAGCGGCTGATTACAGGTGAGGAGATGAAGCAACATCTGGGCGAGGACTCGCCGTGGTTCATCATCAACAATCACGTTTACGATGGTCGACCATTTTTGGAAAAGCACCCCGGCGGTGCAGCATCGATAATCGGAGCCGCTGGACAAGATGTCACCGAGGATTTCATGGCAATTCGTAAGTGTGCTTCTTCCCCGACAGAGGCTTCAAACGCCGACAATCTTTGCCCCGTTTCAAGTCATCGGTCATCACACTTGCCTCCCGCATTGTGTTTTCGTTTCCATGCCTTTTCGTCTTCCTCAGAGCGAACTGACAAGTCTTGCCTGCAATCCAGACAGCGAAAATGCAAAGGCAATGATGCCCGACTACCACGTCGGTCGGCTTCACGCATCTGCTCTTGTCGAGCTGGCCGACGATGGTGGACCTGCTTGCGATCCCAACCGAGCAGTCTTTCTCAATGCAAAAAAATGGACAAAGGCACTTCTCCACGAGAAAGTTGACGTCTCGTCGGATTCCAAGATTTTCAGATTCAGGCTGGATCACGACAAGCAGATTCTGGGATTGCCAACCGGGCAGCATCTCATGATGCGCCTCCGCGACCCAGCAGGACGCGACCCAATCATTCGAGCATATACACCCGTCTCAGATGGAAAAGGAACCCAATGGTTGGACCTCCTAATCAAGATTTACTCCGACACTCCGGAGCGCGAGGGAGGCAGAATGACGCGAGCGTTGGATTCAGTCCCAACAGGCCAGTTTGTGGAATTCAAAGGCCCGGTAGGCAAATTTGAGTACCTTGGCGGCGGCCTTTGCTCAATCTACGGTAAGCATCGCAAAATCAGCCGCTTCATCATGATATGTGGTGGATCGGGCATCACGCCCATATTTCAGGTCATGCGTGCTGTGGCAACAGACGCAGACGACCCCACCCAGTGTGTCTTGCTGGATGGAAATCGGCATGAGGACGACATACTGTGTCGGCTTCAGCTTGACGATTTGGTGTCTCGCGCACCAGAAAGATGCCGTGTTGTCCATTGTTTAAGCCGGCCCCCTCCGTCCTGGCAAGGACAAACTGGAAGAATCGACAAAGGGTTGATTGCGGCCGAGGTTGAACGGCAGCCTTCAGGTACGGGAGATTTGGTTCTACTTTGCGGTCCATCATCTTTGGAAAAGAGCGTGTGTGGCATCTTGATTGACCTCGGTTGGAATGACGAGGACATCGTGATATTTTAGATAGCGCATTCACGCAGTCACGCATTGACGTTCCAAAAAAGTGCGACATCATTGGTTGATCGATGACCATATTCGAGTTATGTAGGAATAACTGAAAGTGTTCCAAGAATTAATACGATGCTCCTCAAAAAGCCTCGCTGACCGCCGTTAGGTGGTCCACGAACTGTTCTACTTATATGTCCAAGATGAACCCCATGAAAGGGGCCGCGAGTCTGTGACGCATGGATGACAAGACATGTAGAGTGAGCCAAAGAACAGGACCAGACTTTGCCGCAGAAGAGCATATATTCGAACAGAACAATAGGTCTCCCGCTCCTAACCGCCGGAGCGGCATGGTCCAAAGCTTGCAATCTCATCGCAGGAAGGCCGGCAGATGACACCGAACCACCGGGAGCAAAAGACGCCAAGCGTTGCATCGACGCGCGGGATGAAGAATGATAAGTGCCTGGGGATTATCTCATATTGCAATCTGACATCGGCGAGAAGTCAAGTTGCACAAGCGTCAACCCATCCCAAGCCATGCCTCATATCCACCACCACGCGAGACGTCGCCCTCCTGCGAGCTTCGACTGATTCTCTCCAGTGCGGGTACCGAGTCAAGTGGCAAATTACTTTGGCGTCGGGTTGGCACTGGCTGAGCCAGAACAATCGTTTCAACGCCGATAGGACTGAAGTTCTCCGGTCCCATCGGCAAGTCATCAATGTCTATCTCGAGATCCAACAAGGACCTGATGACGACACGACATCCCGCCTTGCTCATCACTTCATTCGACTGTTTGCACAAAGCCGATGCGACGCATTCGATGCAGCCCAGTTGACACGCGCAGGCTTCCACCCGATCCAGCGCCCTGCGCAATAAATGGTCAATATGGTCAAAGGCCTTCGTGCTTATCCCAGAGCCGCTGGAGCCGCCTTGAGCATCATAAAACGTGAGTCTAGCCGGGCGTTTTCTTTGGGTTTCGTTGACTGAGAATTCCTTCAGTGCCACTTTGCACTCTGTCCTGACATCCTCCGGCATGCTAATGACAAAAGTTGGCAATAGGCTCATCAGGGCATGTTCTGCAGCATGAATAGCTGCGGCCGAGTTCAAACGCCGCTCCTCAAGTATCTGCAATGCCTTCTTAGGCACATCAAGCCACATGCCCTTGCTGTATCGGATGACGGGCGGATTGTCAACTTGGACAGCGTCCAAAATTCGACCTCGCTTGTCAACTTTGAAGTAACCAAATACATTCTGTTGGATCTTAATGGTTCCATAACAGGCCCGAGACGATGACGACTTTATGCTGCGGATGGCTTCAGTCTCCGTAGGATCTATATCCGTGAAATCTCTCTGGGTAGTGGTCCAATCGACCACCACCCTCTCGACTTTGGCCATGAGCTTTTCGGGAATGAAGTCGCGCACGAGATACTTGTTGCCCTGATGCAGGAATATAGCGCCATCGTATATAGTAAACGTGGCTCTTGACGCCTCAAGCTCTTCGAGCACGATGTTTCTGCCATTTGTAATATCAATGATTGCAAAATGATCGTCTTCCGTGTCTCTGATGGCAACATACTTGGAAGGGTTTGGCCGGAATCGATCATGACAGTGATAGTAGCCCATATCATCTTTTAGCAGCCTCTCCTCACAGATCTTGTCCAAATCACCGCCGAAATACTGCGTATCTTGTTGGGAGATCGGCATCTCGTATGCGGCACATTGGATATGCCCTTCCCGAACCAGCATGTTATTGAGGTCCACCAGAAGCTCGCAGTTGGGTTTCGTGAATAATTCATCTGGATTTTGCATATAGTGTTGGTCCGTGGGAAAGCAGTCTCCAACAAGAACAGAGAGGGAGTCCTTCTTGCGGCGCCCTGCGCGACCGCTCTGCTGCCTTAAGTTGGCAATCGTATACGGAAATCCCCATGATATTACGCAGTCGAGTGTCCCTATGTCGATGCCCAGTTCCAAAGCCGTGGTTGCTACTATGCCCAGCAATTTTCCTTCAAACATTTCCGACTCAATACGACGTCGATCGGCTGCCGTGTACCCTCCTCGATAACCCATCACTAAGCTGATACATTCGGGTCTTCCCAATGACTCGAGTTCTTGTTTGATTGCGTTTAGCAAGACCTCGCACTGCGCTCGAACTCGACAGAAGGCGATGATTCGAACTCCCCTGAGCATCAGGGCACAAAACAATCTTGCGCATTCAAACCTGGCACTGCCACGACCGCTGGCTGGATCACCGGGATCCTTGTACGGTGTGTTCCAGCATAAAAACTCTTTGCGTCCTGATGGTGATCCGTCATAGTCAATTAAAACAACATCGTCAACACCAAATATCATTTGGAAGTGTTCTTTGGGATTGGCCACCGTGGCAGAACACGACACAAATTGTATTCGTCGGTTCCCAACAGCAGCGCATATACGCCGTAATCGCCTCATAATAAAAGCAACATGGGAACCAAGATGTCCATTGTAGTAGTGTAGTTCGTCGACTGGAGTAAGCACGCTGTTAGCTACAGAATTGGGTGTCTTCTAATCAATTGTCAAACACGAACCTACGACATATTTGAGGTTCTTGAGAAACGACCTCCATCTTTCTTCTTGTGGCAGTATAGTCATGTGAAGCATATCCGGGTTTGTGAAGATAACTCTGGCCTCTTCTCGAATGGCATTGCGATTGGCAATCGGCGTGTCCCCATCAAATGTCTCTACCAATGTGTCTTCCAAGTTAGGCATATACGCAATAATCTGCTTCAGACTTCGTTTCTGGTCTTGCGCCAAGGCTTTGGTCGGGAAGATATACATTGCTCTAGAAAGAGGATCTTCTTCGAGTGCATACAATATGGGTAGCTGGTAGATGAGGGACTTTCCAGAGCTTGTTGATGTTGCGACGACTACGTTTTGCCCGTTGTGGAGACTATTCAGAGCTTGTGCCTGGTGAGCGTAGAATTCTGTAATGCCTTTTGCATTATAAATCGCATTCATCAAGCTTTGGCTCAGAACGAAATCGAGCTCGCCACAAACTGCCTCTTGCGGCTCAAAAACCCTGTGACCATCCGGCACAATCTGTCCCGTGTACCATGGGCTGTTCTTTAGCTCGTTGACAAGTTCAGGAATGGACTTGCGCTCCTGTGGTATATCTGCAGGTATGACGCTAGATTCGAGCTCTGCAGACGCAAAGTTGCTGGCAGATCGCTTGGGCAGAAAAGTCTGTGCAAGTTGATTTAGAGTACGTTCGGGATCCAGGTCCTCTTTGACGCAGTTCGTTAGAAAGACGTTGATCGCATTGGCAAATCGTTGGTTTCTCCGGTCTATCAGTTGCATCATCTGCTTTTGCCCATATACCGGCATCTTCAACTTCTCATCTCTCAATCGGCGATTAGGCCTTACAGCCTCGCCTGTTTTCTTATCTTTTACCTGGCGTTTTAAGTCCCCGTCGATATATTCAAAAAAAAGTACTTCCCTTCCTTTTTTGCCAGTCTCATGGCGTCGGTCATCGTCCAGATTTTCATTGCCAGTCCAACCCCCCACCGAAGCATCATGACTTGGTGCTTGAGAACGGAATGGTCGGGATGATTCAAACGTATCGTCTCTTTCAGATCCTCGATTGTTGAGTTGAAGCATTAGCTCATCCACATAGCTAAAATTGATAGCCTCCGGTCGCAATGCTACTATCATAGCTACCTCATTCTCCACCAGAGGTTTCTTGGTGTGAGTTTCCACCGCAGACTTGATGGTTTCGAACGTAGTCAAAAGATGCTTGCGAGTGCAACAGAAGGTAAAGACCAAGTTCAAGGCCTTGTGGGTTATCTCCAGCGCTCTGAACAAGTCTGGCCATTCGGTGACACAAGGAATTTCTTGAGGGAGACTTGCATCCTTTACTAATAAGTTCGGTGGTTGGCCCTCTTTGCGCGTACTTGTCACTCTAGGCTCGGCAGATGTATTGCAAGTTTTTGAAGGGTGCGAAACGCTCTCAGCAAATGATGCTCGTTTTCGCTTGTGGCTCATGTTGCGTTTGTCGGAAGCTTGACTTGATTCTAGATCCGAGTCCATCCCGGCGAAGAATGGCATACGTCATCGTGCTCTTGAAGACGACTTGGATCGACAAGGCGAAGTATAGCAACCTACTGTTGGTACGGATGGGGGACAGAAGCTGTGGTTCAGGCCCTCTTTTTACACTAGAATATACACTTTCAACCCTACGATACAGTAGTGGTAAAAGCTTTAATAAATACTAGCAACGTTATTAAATGTATTAATTACTAGTATTACTACATCCGAAGAAGGTAGACTTTATAAAGCTCTTTTAAAACTTAGGTTAACTTTATAAACTAAGCTAAAAATTAATTTATATTTATTAAAATATTTAAAATAATTAATTCTTTAATTAAAAATAGGACTACCCTATTGTATATTCTTCCACATGTTACCTTCTATTTTGCTACTGTAGCAAGTGCTATAGGCTAAATGTTAGGACCGAAGGGCTAGAGAGGTTGCCTTAGGCTAACAAGGGCAATGCACACAAGCGTGCGGCTCGCGGCGCCTAACTAGCGCCCTAGCTAAGAGCATATAACCTTTATAACTAAGATATATATCAGCTATAAGCCTTTATTATATAAAATTAGGGGGTAAGAATTCATATAGTTATTTATTATAACCTACCTACTAGTTTACTATATATTATTTAATTTATTACTTTATTATTTATATATTAACCCTTAATTTATTTAATTTTTTTTTAAAATCCCTATTAAATTATTAAATTAATAAGTTATAATAGTCTAAACTTAAAACTTTATATATACTAGTAATAACTTTACTAAAAATAATACTAAAGTTATACTAAAACTTCTAGCTAAACCTAAATTTAGTATTATATTTAATTTACTTTTATAATTTATTTAATTACTTATTATATCTTCCCCTTAGGCTAACCTAGTAATAATAATTACTAATAGCTTTATTAAAAAATAATTTTAATATTATAATTTTAATACTTATAAAGTATATTAAATAAGCTTATAAAAAGTAGTAACTTTAAAAGCTTTAAAAGCTTATAAGTAATATTATTAGGACTAGAAAGCTATAAGGTTGCCTTAGGCTAATAAGGTTTATTTGCATAAGCAAGCTCCTATTAGACTTATATTATATAATAAGGTTATTTACTATATATAACTACTAGACTTATAGTAAAGACCTAAAGGTATATAATACTTATAATTATATAAGTATAAACCCTTTACTAAATTAAATAAAAAAAAGTAAGAATTAAAATTATTAATTATTATTATATACTTTTAAATAAGCTATAATTTTTTCAATTTTTTACTTTAATATTCTTAACTTATTTATAATAATTCGAATTTTTTAATTTATATTAAACTATTAAAGTAAAAAAGTTATTATAGTTTAAACTTATAATTTAATATATAATAATAATAAAGTTACTAAAAAAAGCACTAAACTTATATAAAAACCTATAGCTATACCTAAGGCTAGTATTATATTTAAATTATTACTATAATTTATTATACTTTTTATTTAGTAAAAGCTTATAATAATAATAAAAAATACTTTTATTAGTAATAATTATAATATTAAAATCTGAGTATTATTGTTGGATAAGCACAGGTAAAAGATACCTGTGGGTTACGCGTAACCGTAGGTAAAAGGTGTGTACACATAAGGGGGTTTTATTTAGTTGTATTTTCTAAGAGAAAGCTATCTAAGGGGTCTGTTATATGCCTCCTTTTATATGTGTTAAACTCTGCGTGCCCCTATATTTATATGGTGGTTTGTGGTGCGGCTAATTATATTATATGCATCCTTGCTTAGCTAGGCAGAGCCGCAGGCTAAGCTAAGGGTGCTAAGGTTAACCTGTAATATATATAATAATTCTAATACTAGGAATTCTCTCTTTTTATTATAAAAATTATTATAATTATATATAACAAAAGGGAGCTGCTTAAGATATATAAATCTTAAGCATAGCGGCTATAGCTAGTAGATTTAAATATAGAGATCTTAAGTAGTGTGGCGGCAGTAGCAAAAAATCCTAGTCCTCTAGCTCTTTTATAGTAATAATATAGGAAAGGTTAAAGGGTTATATATATAAAGATAAGATAAAAAGAGAAGGAAAAAAAGAGTGTGTTTTTTAGTATTATAAGATTAAATAATATCCTGCATATTAGATTAGTCCTGTGGTTGTAGCGTGCGCTAAACCTAGCCTTTAAGCTAAATTATAACTTTATTATTATTAATAAGAGCCTTAAGTATATAATTTAGTAATAACTTTGTTATTATATTAGCTAGGTTATCCTTCCTAAGGATCTATTAGATCTTAAAGATCTTATAGTGCTTATACAATTGCCTTAGGGCTATAATATTAATTATAAGGCGTTTCTCTTTTATAGTGCTAAGCTTAACAAGGCACTTATAGAGGGAATAAGAGTTAGTACAGAGAATAAGAGGGATATTAGGCAAAGAGAGCTAGGTTATGATTATATTTAGGGTTATGCTAATTACGTAAGCTATATTAACGCCTTAAACTATGCTATAGAGCTTAGAAGCTAGTGCGCTTTAAACAACACGCTTATACTTTATAGAGCTATACGTGATAATATTGCCTTTAAACGTAAACTCTGTATTGTTATTGTAAAGGGAGCTTTCGTTGCTAATTGCGATAATATACCTAATCTGTAAGCTATAATTATAGTTGTTTGCGAAGGAGCTATTAATAAAAATAAAGAGCTTTAAAGTTATGAGATTAAGTAGTATATACGTTAATCCTTAGTTTGCGTGCTATATTTGCTACTTAATCCTCTTGTTAAGGGCCTTAATATTATTAGCATTAGGTTGTTGTTTTTAGGTAGCAGTAGATAAGTTAAATAAAGCTTCTAGTTAGTATATTGTTGCGATATACGCTTTACAGGCTCTTTGCTTTACGTATTCCTTCTAGGTAGTCTTTAAAGAGGGGTTAATTAGCTTAAGTTTAGAGGCTTAACCTTTCTACTATAGATATATTATAGAATTTGTTAAGAGCATTAGCTTATAACTATTAAAGAGAAGTGTGTTATTTAGCGTAAGCTTCTCTTTAGGCTTTATAGTAAAATTAGCCTTAGTTAATTAATCTTCCTTATAGTTAGAGAAAGGCTAGTTACTAAGAATAAGAGTATTATCTGTCTATATGCCTATAACACTAAAGGCGTTATTAGAAGTAGTAATAAGTATATAGGGATTATATAAAGAGGTTATTATGCTAAGCTTCTTATAGTAGTGCGTAAAGTATATTACCTACTAATATATGCTAGCTTCTATAATACTATAGAGGGGTCTAATTATTATTATAATTATGCCTTAGGGATACTAGTCTTTAATTTCTCTAGGGAGGTGCGCTAGTATTATGCGATTAAGGGTAGTGTTTGACTGTATATATGCCTAGGTAATGTTACAAATCTACACATAAATATCTCTCTTACTAAGCAAAGGGGTAAGGGCTATAATAAGCCTCTAGCTTGCGCGTTAGATTATTAGGGATTATATTAAGATAGTCTTTTTACTAGTATTATTATAGCCTTAGATTATAAGGCGGGATTTCTTATATAGTTTATTAGTGCCTTTGCTCTTAATCTCTCTTATAAGGCGGCTCTTAAAGATGCGTTCTGCGCTGTGTTTACGTAGGTTAAAGGGTTTAAAGCAAAAGACATTATAGGCTAGCAAAGCCTTAATTTCCTTATGGTTAGAGAGCTTAAAAAGCTTGCCTAGGGTTGTGATCTTTCCTTATTAGTGTAGATTATTTGCTAGAGCTATGTCTGCCTCTTCTTTAGCAAAGAGGAAGGCTATAATGCCTTTATACATAAGGAATGCCTTAAAGAACACAATCTCTATAAAGTCTCTATTAATTAGAGGGGTCTTTTGTGGACATCCGTGGCTTCTCTTTACCTAAGGGGTTATAATCTCTTATAAGCCTTCCGTAGCTTTGTTCTACTTTAGCATTATAGTGGGTGCTAGGTCTATGGTTAATTAGACCTCTTTGTTAAGGAATCTAATCTTATAAGGCCTTCCGCAGCCTCTCTTTACAGGAGGGCTGCTACTAGTGTTAGTTAGTATAGTATAGTTAGTGCCTTTATTAGTACTATTAGCGTAAGCGGTAATATTATTATTATTATAAGCCTCTGGGTCTATAAGATTAAGTGGTTTAATAATTTAAAGGGCTTCTTCCTTAAGGGATGTATTATAAAGGAAGGGCTTAACAAATGTAATACTAAATTAAGCTAGGCTATAAGGCATTTCTACTATATATATCTCTCCTTTAGTGGATAAGAGCTTAAAGGGTCCTTACTAGCTATCTTTCTTACGCTAGACCTAAATATCTAATTATAATAGGAGATAATAGGTTAGAAAGGTTACAGGTTTATTGTAGAGGGCAAGGGTGTCTTGCACTTAATGCTTTACTATAGCCTTGCAGGCATTAAATATAGCCTTACGGATAGCTTTAGTGCGTTATATAATAGAAAAGGAAAGTAGTAAGTTGTGTAATAGGCGCGGGTATGCGCTAAACACAAGGAGGGTTAGCATAAGGCTATTAGGGCCTGTAGAATTATTCACAGCCTTTATAGCTATTTAAAGTATCTTATTAGGTAGTAAGTGGGTTCCTAATTTGCCTTTGAGGATGTTATAGGCTCTTTAGAGCAGGCTATAATATCTCTTAACCTTACTAATACTATTGTGGGATTTAATAGCGACTTTGTTAACGTTAATAGCTAGGGATTAGGTGTATTAATAGAATTCCGCTAATGCGAAGTTCTTTCTAGTATTATAAGATATCTAATCTAGCAGGCTAAGATATAAATTAATCTAGCAAGATTAAATAGTATCCTAGATATCCTTTGCAGTCTACTTCTTTAGATCTAAGAAGCGTGTGGCTTAGAAGGCAGTTATAGTATTAATAACATAAAGGACTAGCTTGCTATTAATATAAAGAATATCTACAAAGATCTTATAGTTAAAGTTATAGTCCTCTTATAGTATAAACTTAAACCTGCCTAGTTCCTTCTCCTTAAGTTAATATTGCTTACAAAATCTCGTAAGTTTTGTAAGGAGGCAAGGGTTAAATTCCTTATTAGCCTAGTTTAAGATCTTTAATAGGCAAGCTACAGAGGGGTAGCTAAATTAGTAGTAAAGCTAATAAAGCTCTTTCTCTATGAGGTAAAAGGCAACCACTAGCTTAGGCTCTAGGTGCTACTATAGGTAACCTTATTATTAGGTTATAGGGACCTTTTTAGTCCCTTAGATTAGCATGTTCTATAAATTATCTAGCCTTATGCCTATCTAGTCTATATCTGTAATATAGTACAAGAAGGGAGTGTTAGTAAGCAAAACGTAGAAGTTAATATTTCTAAGCATAGTTAGCATGTAAAGGATGCCTTTAGAGAGGGCTTTTCCTACTCTAAAGCTAATCTTATATTATTAAGCCTTATTAATCCGTAACTATAGCATTAGGCGCTACAGAGCCTTAACCTAGGGTATCCTAGCTGTTAAGACCCCTAAGGCACTAGTATCTAGTAGGATACTATAGAAAATCTTGCTAGAATAGCGTAATTTTGCTATATAATTAGCAGTAATTATATTATTAGTAACGTTAGTAGTAATATTAATATAGGGATCTCTCTAAGAGAGAGTGTGGCATAAAGCTTTGTAACAAAGGAATTTAATAATTTCTATGCCTTTAGGCACTTTAGAAGATAATATAGAGGTCTTAAGGGTATAGGTAAGGAATTATAATATTATAGGGGCATTGTTATTAGAGGTATTAGGGTTAGGCTATCTTTAAGGGGTTAGGGAGGACTAGGTAGCGGTGGCAGCTATTATAACTTTAGTCTTGTAGATTATATTATAAATCTCTTTTAAGTTAAGGCTATTAAGGTTAGAATTATATAATCCTTTAATATTAAGAAGGAATTACTACTACTTTTAGTCTATAGGCTTGTTATAATACATTAGGAGACGGTTCTAATTAGATCTAGCGTTTTAACGCTCTTAAGAGGAATGCTTTGTAGACTAGTATTCTTCTTTACTATAAATATAGTATTATAGGGTCTTTCTTTGTTATATGCCTTATAGAGTGTAGCTATAGCTCTAGCTAAACTTATAGTTAATATAAAAAGCGGGTAATAATTACAGAGTCTTGTATCTTAGAGTCTTATTATGCTAAAGGAATCCGCTATGTTTAAGGCGTTTATCCTTCTTAGTAATCCTAATAGATTTCTAGATCTTAGCGGTAAGGTCTTTATATATTAAGCAGCTATTATAAATAGCATAGCTGCATTTAGGGATGTTATTAATAGCAGTAAGGAGGGTGTTTTGTATCTTTATATTATTAATATAGCTTCCTTAAAGTCTATAGTAGATCTTAAGGATCTAGTTAGCAAGGAGGTTAAGAGCCTTAGTTATGCTTTTCTTAGGGTTCTTAGTTATTACCTTGCGAAGTGTGATAGTCCTAAGGTCTGTCTAGTAAACTTAGCCTGTATTCTAGGTTTTAAAGTATTCTCTAATAGATTATACTATTTTGTTAAAGGTTATCCCTAGGCCTTAGATATAGTTCTTATAATATATAGCTACGTTACTCTTAAGCATTATAAGGAAGGCCTTATAGAAAGCATCCTTAGGGATATTAAGTTAGTTATAAAGGGCGAGGAATATGCTATATTTGTTATGAAAGAAGTTATAAAGGTCTTTACTATACTTATTATTATTAGAGTAGACCTTGTAGAGGTTTATAATCTTCTTTATAATTACTACTAATAAATTAATTAATCTTGTGGGCTCCTTGTATGTTCCTCTAGAGGGTCTTTGTATCTCTAAAGGTAGAAGTAATGCCTTAGAGGGATTAGAGGGCATTAGGGTAGATTATAAAGCTTGCGGGTATTCTTGCTTAAAGTCTCTTATAGCTATTATAGGGGGCAGGGAGGGAATCTTTTTAAGAGAGTGTAAGACCTCTTGTATAGTTTCTTGTGTAGGAGAGTTAAGGTAGCTTTAAGTTATTTTTATAGGGGGTAGGTAGCTTCTACCTCTTTCTTCTATTAATAATTAAGTGGTTTAAGAGGTTTGTAAGGTTATAGTCTCTTTTACTTTAGGGGGTTAAGGTATTAAGGGGGCTAGGGCTATTGTCTTAAGTTTCTAGGTAATTAGGCTTCTATTATTTATAAAGTAAATGCCCCTTCTTTCTAGGAAGATTTAAAAGGCTCCTATAAGGGGTGTTAGGAGTTTCTTATAGGTGTTTTCTAACTATTAGCTAAATTTGCTAACGAATTCTAGCTAGAGGGCCTTGCTGCGGATATCTTTTACTTTTGTGTTATAGATAAATTAAGCAATTTTGCTAGCGATTTCCTCTTCTAAGCAGAGGGCAGGGATTAGGCAATTAGTCTTCTAAACATGCTAATTAGGGTTAATAATATCTTTAAAGCATTCTATAGCTTAGGGGAGGTTAGGGATACTTCCTACTATAAAGTTATTATTATTAAAGTTTATTATCTTAACTAATTAATTAATTAGTCTATTGTTAGACAAAGGGGTCTTTTATAGTTATTCTTCTAAAGAGGAAGAGCATAGTAGTTAGTAAGGGTATAAAATAGCTATCTTTTAGGCGGGCTTAAAGGATTAAGCTAACCTATAATAATAGAATTACTTAAGTATAAAGCAGCTATCTTATAGATAAACTTAGTAAATAAGCTAGTCTATAATAATAGAATTGCCTTAGCATAAGATAGTTATTTTATAGGCAGACCTAAAGAATTAGGCTAACCTATAATAACAGAATTAGCTTTCCTATAGTAATCTTTGCTAATCTATAGTCCTATAACTACTAATTAATGTTAGATAAGCATAGGTAAAAGATACCTATAGGTTACGCGTAACTATAGGTAAAAGGTGTATACACATAAGGGGGTTTTATTTAGTTATATCTTCTAAGAGGAAGCTATCTAAGGGGTCTATTATATGCCTCCTTTTATATATATTAAACTCTACATGCCCCTACATTTACGTGGTGGTTTGTGGTGTGGCTAATTACATTGCGTGCATCCTTGCTTAGCTAGGCGGAGCCGCAGGCTAAGCTAAGGGTGCTAAGGTTAGCCCGTAATATGTGCGATGATTCCGACAATTATAAAAGTATATTAATTAAGTAAGAAAAAAGTAATAACTTTAAAAACTCTAAGAACTTATATATAATATTAATAATAAAGAATTACTAAAGAAAAATATATTTATAGCTTTTATTATATTTATTATATATTATTTATAATAAACCTTTATATAAGCTTCCTTTAAGTAGCTTTTTTATAATAATTAAAATACTTTTTAATTAAAAACTTTTATTAGTAATTATAAGGTATAATTTATAATAAATTTTTATTTATTTATTACTAACTTTATAAAGGTTTTATATACTAATACTTACCTTATTAATATTATAAAGTAATATTAAGTTATAAAAGAAAAGATTTATAAAAATTATATTAAAAATTCTTTTTTATAAACTAACTTTTATAACTAGCTTAAAAAAAGCTTAAATAATTAAAAAAGCTATTTTCTTAATATATAATTAAAGCTTATTAGCTTTAAATAAGTAAATTATATTAACTTTAAAAACTTTTTTAAAAAATAAAAATAAACTTATATTAAACTTTTTTCTTAATTAAATATAAAAAATAAAATAAACCTCTTTTAAATAGGCTTTAATTATAGCTTAAAAATATATTTAATTAATAATATATAAGTAATAAATTAATATAAACTTATTAATAAATATATTTTTTATTATAAATTTAATAATAATAAAAATAATTATAATAATTCTTTTAAGTATAATAAAAAAAAACTTAAGTAAACTTTTTTAAAATTAAAACTTTATTAAACTTAAAAGAAAAAAATAATAACTAACTAAGTATTTTATAATAAAGCTAGGAAAAAAAGGCTATATATTATAAATATAAAAAAAAAGTTATATAAGACTAAATTACCTAAAACCTAATTATAATATTTATAAGAAAAGTAACTATATTATTATTATATATAAAAGTAATTACTTTAATTTAATAATTTATTTAAATATTATTAAACTTAATATAAAAAAGAAAAAGTCTTATATTTAAAGAAGCACCCTAGCTTTAAAAGCTAATATAAGATTTTATATTGAAGTATTCCTAAGGCTAAGAAATTACTAAGTTATAGTAAAGTTAGCACTAGCTAATACTAATATTACTTATTTTATTATTTATTTTAAGTTATTAATAAAAATAAATTAAAAAAAAGTAAAAAGAAAATAATTTACTAATAAAATTAATAAATATACTATCAGAATACTATAGTATATTTAATATATTCTATAAAGTATTTAATAATATAAGTTATAAAAAGATTTATTATATAAGCTATTATATAATTAAATCTTTAAAAAACCTTTTTTTAAAAATAAATTAGTTTAGAAATAAAGATTTATATATATTATTATAGTATATATAAGAGTAGATTTGTTTTATTATAAAATAATATATTAAAGTTATTATATTAATAAAGTAATTATATAAAAAAATAAAAAAGTTATTTATAATACTAATACTTAGTACTAGTTTTTTGAAAGAAATAAACCTTAAAAACCTAAGTATACCTAAGAAAAAGCTAAGTAATAAAATACTTATAAAGAAGCTACCTAAGTATTATATAAATTTTATAAATATATTTAACCTTAAAAAAGTAGGTTTATTACTTTTCTTAGAAAGTTATATATATTTAATTAAAATTAAAAAAAGCTTAAGACTTTTATAAGGTTTAATATATAATCTTATAAAAAGAAAGCTAAAAAAGCTTTATAAGTACTTTATAATAATATAAAAAAGAGGCTAAATATACTATTTAATTAGTCTTACTAATACTTTAATTTTTTTTATTTTTTAAAAAAAAGTAAATTATACTTATATATAAATTATAAAAGCTTTAATAAAATTATATAAAAGAATTAGGCTTCTTTATTACTAATTTTAAAGATTCTTAATAAATTAAAGAAAGCTAAAGTTTATATAAAGCTTAACTTAAAAAATATATATAATTAGCTTTATATTAGTAAAGAAGTTAAGTAAAAGATTACTTTTTATTATTAATATAATTATTATAAATATCTTATAATACCTTTTAGGCTTATTAATACCCTAGCTATTTTCTAAGAATTTATTAATAATACCCTCTTAAGGCTTATTAATTTAATTTATATTATTTACTTTAATTATATTTTAATTTATAGTAGTAATTTAGTAAAGTATAAGTAGTATATTTACTAAGTCTTAAAAAGGCTATATTTAAAAAAGCTTTATACTAACCTTAAAAAATATAAATTCTTAATAATAAAGATTAACTTTCTTAGCTTTATAATATTAATAAAAAAAATTATTATAAAGCTAAAGTAAATTAAAGTAATAGTAAATTAGCTAAAACCTTATAATATTAAAAATATATAGTTATTTCTTAGGTTTATTAGTTTTTATTATTATTTTATATATAAATATAATAAGATTATAACCCCCCTTATAAATTTAATAAAAAATAATATAATAAAGCTACTTATATTAGGTTTTTATAAGTATAAGGTATTTAAAATACTTAAGTAAAGCTTTATTATAATACTTATTTAAATATATTTGAATTTAGCTATACTATTAAAAATTAAGACTAATATATTATACTTTATAATTAATATAATTCTTTTATAAAAGTAAAAAAACTAATAATATTTTATTATATATATATTAAGAAAGCTACTAAATATTAAAGTATATTATTTAACTTTTAATACTAAGCTACTAATAATTTAAAAAGCTTTTAAAAATTAAAATCATTATATAGCTTATAATACCTAACTTATTTAAGTTATTATAAATTATTTAAATTATAAGTATTTTATATAAAAGCCTAAGCTTACTAATAAGTAAGTATAAGCCTTTAATAAACTTAATTTATATAACCTTATAATTAAATATAAGCTAAGGGTTAAAAACCTTATAAACTTTTTATTTTATAAGTTAAACTATAATACTAATACTAAAAATATAAAGCTTCTTAAGCTTTATACTTTTTAACTAAGTTTATTAGTATAAAATTAAAGTAAATAAGCTTTAAACTACTTTTAACTAAAAAAGAAATAATTATTATTAGTATAGTCTTTAGCGTATAATACTTAAAAAATACTATAGCCTTTAACACGTAAGTATATAGTATAATTACTAAAAAAGTAATACTTATAAATAGCTTTTTAAAATACTTAGAAAATATTATAGCTTTTAAAAAGTAAGTATATAATATAATTACTAAGAGAGTAATACTTATAAATAGCTTTTTAAAATAGTTAAAAATATTATTAAAGTTATAAATACTAATTTTACTTAATAGCCTTATATAAATAATAAGTTAATATAGTAATGCTTTTATAACTAAACTTTACTTCTTTAGTTAGTATTTTATAAAATATAAAGCTAATATTATAAAACTTTTAAAAGTAGCTATATATAATAAATTAAGCTAGGTATAATAAAGAAATACTTTTATTTTATAAACTAAATAGCTTATTTAAAGCTTAGAGAATACTTATAGCTTTTAAGCTTAAAATATAAAAAAAGTCTTTAACCTTTTAAATAATAAAATAAAAAAAAACTAAGAAAATACCTTTAGCCCTTTAAGTTATAATAAAAAGGCTATTTCTAACCCTTTAGTTAAAAGCTTAGGAAATACTTATAGCCCTTTAAGTTAATTAATTAATAAAAATAAAATACTTTTTTTTAAAAACTATATATATATTTTATTAGGTTTTTATAAAGAGATTTTAATACTTATTTATAATAATAAAGCTATAGGGTATTAGGAAGTTAGTAAAACACTTTATTAAATTACTAACTAATATTACTAGTTATATATAAGAAAAGATATTAAAAAGTATATTTATACTTATTTTAATTATTAAGTATTAAAGCTAAGGTAATATTAACTTTATAATAAACTTACTATACTTCTTATACTAAACTAACCCTTTTAAAAGCTATTAATAAACTTTATTATAAGGCTTCCTTTAGTAAAGAAATTAGAATTTAAAATATATAATACTATTCTTATAATAATTAACTAATTTATAAAGTATATTATTTATATACTAATATTAAAGTAATTAAGTAATAATAATCTAGCTATACTTTTTATTAATTTAGTTTTTAAAGGTTATAATATTCTAAAAAGTATTATAACTAACTATAAAATAACTTTTATAAGCTTTTTCTAGTAAATCTTTTATTATAATATTATAACTAAGTATTAACTAAGTATTATATTTTACTTTTAAATAAATAATTAAATTAAATAAATAAACTAATTACTTAAGTATTATTTATAAGCCTTTAGTAGTACTAAATAAACTAATTAAGTTAACCTTTTACTAATAGTATAATTTATATATAATATAAGCTACTATAGCTTTCTTTATAAATCCCTTACTAAGGGACTTTAATATTTTATACTTAAAGGCTTATTATATATAAAACAAATAGCTACTATAGTAAATAAATAAGCTAAGTTATATAAAGTAAAGCTATAATATAAATTTAAAAAAATATAAAAGCTTTTATAAAATATATAAGCTATATAAGCTAAGTATTATAATTAAAAAAAATACTAATAAAATTTAATATAAAAAACTATATTCTTTTATTTATAAAAAATATTAACTTATAAAGACTAAATAAGAAGCTTATAGTAAAGTACCTAAAACCCTATAAAAGTATTAAGTTAATTAGAAATTATAAGTTATCTTACTAAATAAAGCTTTTATAAAGTATAAGACTTTATAATATCTTTTATATTTTAAACCTAGAATTATATAAGAAAGATTTAAAAAGTATACTAAAAGTAATATAATAAGTACTTTTTCTTATAAAAAAAGATTTTTTATATATTATAAAAGGAATTATTATTTATAAGCACTAAAAAAATTAATAAAAGTACTTTATTAAATAAAAGAGCTATAATAACTTAAAAAATATATAAATATATTATTATAACTTTATAAATTTATAAGTCCCTTAGGAATATAATTAAAGAATTCTTTAAGAGAAAGCTAGGGTATAGTAATAAAAGTAAGAAATAAAGGGAAAGAAAGTTTAAAGAAATAAAAGAATTAGAATTTAATAATAAATAAAAAGTAATAATATTATAAGTATTATAAGGGGTATATATAAATTAGAAGTATTAAAAATTTTTAGATTTATTTATAATATTTAATTTAAGGGAAATAAAGGGAACCTTTTATAACTAAGATAGTTATAAGTAAAGAAAGTTACTTTATTAGGACTAGAAAGCTATAAGGTTACCTTAGGCTAATAAGGTTTATTTATATAAGTAAGCTCTTATTAAACTTATATTATATAATAAGGTTATTTACTAT
>SRQA01000449.1:0-22507 GCA_018360365.1 Claviceps citrina | reverse complement strand
ATTATATATTAAGTTATAAGTCTAAACTATAATAACTTTCTTAATTTAATAGTTTAATATAAATAAAAGAATTAAAATTATTATAAATAAGTTAGGGATATTAAAGTAAGAAATTAAGAAAGTTATAGCTTATTTAAAAATATATAATAATAAGTAATAGTCTTAATTCTTACCCCCTTTTATCTAATTTAGTTAGAGGTTTATGCTTATATAATTATAAGTGTTATATACCTCTAGTCCTTACTATAAGTCTAGCGGTTATACCTTACTATAAGTCTAGCAATTATATGCGGCAAATAACCTTATTATATAACGCGAATTTAACAGAGGCTTGCTTGTGCAAATAGATCCTGTTAGCCTAAGGCAACCTCGTGGCTTTCTGGTCCTAACATAAGGCAAATACGCTATAAGGTTAACGCTACCTTAGCGTAAATACTTAACTATTAAGCAAATATAAATATAAAACAAAAACTTGCTTGCGCTCTTATAAAGAAGACCTGCTTACACTCTAATAGCTAGCGGCTTTGTTAACGTAAACAAGCAATAATTTAGATAGGGGCCACGGGCATCCCCTAATTGCTTAGTTAAGACTTTGCTTACACTACAATAGCTAGTAGCTTAATTATTGCAAAGAAACATTACATTTAATTTAAACATAGTCTCTAAAAAGGAGTAACTATTTTTATTAATAACTAACTTAGGGGCTATTATATAGGCATCTACTAAGCTTTAAATAACCTACTTAGTACGCGTAATAAAGGCATCCCCTTATTATAACTAGCACTCTTTTAAAACTTATTTAAGAATCTATAATATAATAAATCTTACTTAGTAAAGGGTCTGCTTAAACTTATTTAAGAAGCTGCTAACTTATAGGTCTTACTTAGCAGGGGGTTTGTTTGTTTGCAAATCTTACTTAGCAGGGGGGTCTGCTTAAACTTATCTAAGGAGCTACTAACTTGCAAGTCTTACTTAGTAGGGGGTCCGCTTAAACTTATCTAAGGAGCTGCTAACTTACAAGTCTTACTTAGTAGGGGGTTTGCTTATTTACCCTTCTTTTTGCCCTTCTCTAAGGCTAAGGCAATAGTTAATAGTAATAGTAGCTAACATTCTCTTCTTAGTTAGGGATAATTTAACGCTCTATTACTTTAAAACTTATCTTAGTAAAACTTAGTTAAGGACAAAAGGTTAAATAGTAGTAAAGGCTAGATTCTCTTCTTAGTTAGGGATAATTTAATGCTTTATTACTTTAAAACTTATCTTAGCAAACTTAGTTAAGAACAAAAAGTTAAATAGTAGTAAAGGCTAGATTCTCTTCTTAGTTAGGGATAATTTAACACTCTATTACTTCGAAACTTATCTTAGCAAACTTAGTTAAGGATAAAAGGTTAAATAGCAGCAAAGGCTAGGTTCTCTTCTTAGTTAGGGATAATTTAACGCTTTGTTGCTTTAAAACTTGTCTTAGTAAACTTAGTTAAGGACAAAAGGTTAAATAGCAGTAAAGGCTAGGTTCTCTTCTTAGTTAGGGATAATTTAATGCTTTATTACTTTAAAACTTATCTTAGTAAACTTAGTTAAGGACAAAAGGTTAAATAGCAGCAAAGGCTAGGTTCTCTTTTTAGTTAGGGATAATTTAATACTTAGTTACTTTGAAACTTATCTTAGCAAAACTTAGTTAAGGACAAAGAGCTTATAAGGCAATAATAGCTATAATAGCTAATGTCTTGCGCTTAGTTAGGGAGAGTACAAAGCTTATATACTTTAACCCTATCTTAGTCAGGGGCAAGAAGTTTAGGAGACAAAGATAGCAATAATAGCTAATCTCTCTTTCTTAGTTAGGGAGAGTGCGAAGCTTATGCGCTTTAATTCGCTAGCTAGCTTCTGCTTTAAAGCAAGGTCCTTGTGGTTAGTAGTGAGTTCCTCAAATGCGCGAATATAGTCTCGCTTAACGCAGACACGCGTTAACTATATAGTAAGTACGTAGCCTATTTAATTATAGCGCCTTTAATCTATTACTTAGCAAGAGTCTTAATTATTAAAAATAGCTTATCTAAAGTAAGTAAGCTTTAACTATATGTAGAATATATAACTTACTTAAATATAAAACCTTTAATTTCTCTTACTTAATAAGGATTCTAAATATATTATAAATAGCTTATTTAAAGCTATTAAGCTTTAACTATATATAGTATATATAGCTTGCTTAAATTACAAAGCTATTAATCTCTATTAGTTAGTAAGGATCTTAACTATATTAAAAACAGCTTATTTAAAGCTAGTAAGCTTTAATTATATATATAGTTTATAGCTTACTTAATTACAAAGCCTTTAATTTTTATCTTATAATAAGAATCTAAATATATTAAGAGTAGCTTATTTAAAGCTAGGAAGCTCTAACTATATATAAAGAGCGTAGCTTGCTTAATAGCAAAGCCTTTAATTTTCTATAGGAAATATATTATTATTTTATAGTAATTTCTTAAAGGTATATAAGGTAGCTTGCTTAAAGCTAGTAAGCTTTAAACTATATATTAAGGGGGTAGCTTGCTTAGTTACTAAGCCCTTAATTTATAGTAAAGTATAAGTAAGTTTATAATTTATAGTAAAGTCTTAAGGGTATTAAAAGTTACTTATTTAAAGCTAATAAGCTTTATTTATATATAAGGTAATTAGCTTACTTAACTACAGGGCCTTCTAGGTATAATAAAGTATATATAGGTTTGTTTAAGGCTAGTAAGCTTTAACTATATATAAAGAGAGCAGCTTGCTTAATAGTAAAGCCTTTTAATCTTAAATAAAATATATATAAGCTTTTCTAAAGCTAATAAGCTTTAACTATATATAAAGGAAATAGCTTAGCTATAGCATAGCTATACGCGTAAATCTCTTATTTATTTAGTAGTAATTATAAAGGTGTATAAATTAACTTATTAAAGCTAGTAAGCCTTAAAGCTTCTTTAGTCTTAATAGAATATATATAGATTTATTATTCCTTATAACTCTTTTTTAAGAGGTAGTAGACTTAGCTTACTTAAAGCTAATAGGCTTTAAAGCTTCTTTAATCTTAATAGAATATATATAGATTTATTATTTCTCACAACTTTTTTTTAAAAGGTAGTAAACTTAGCTTGCTTAAAGCTAATAGGCTTTAAAGCTTCTTTAATCTTAATAAAATATATATAAGTTTACTATCCCTAGCAAGGCTCTTAAAAGGTATAATAATAGGCTTATTTAATGCTAATAGGCTTTAACTATATAGTATAGGAACTGCTTACTTATTTTAGGCAAGGTTTATAAAGGTAGTAAATATAGTATGTCTAAAGTAAGCAAGCTTTAGCTATATAAAGAGGGAGCGGCTTGCTTAATTATAATACTTTTGCTTATAGTAGGATATATATAAGTCTTGTTTAATGCTAAGAAGCTTTAACTATATTAAAAGAGCACTACTAGTAAAGGTTTTTAGTAGTAGGTTATAGGAATCTCTAGGGTTTTTAAAGTTACTACTTCTGCCTAGCTTATTTAACTTAATTATAAGTCTATTACTATCTCTACGAATTTATTACTTATATATGTGGAGTCTAGTTTAGGCTATTATACTTTCCTTAGTCTAATAGTTTAGTAGGAAGAAGAAGAATTAAAATTATTAGGGGTTAATCTAGGAATACTAAAGTAAGAAATATAAGGAGGTTATAGTAAACTAAAAGGTAGGTTATAATACATAACTATGTTAATTCTTGCCCCCTATTTATATATAGCAGAGGCCTCTAGTATATATATTATAGGTTACGTGCTCTTAGCTAGGGCGCCGGTCAGGCGCCACGAGCTAGCACGCTCGTGTATTGTCCTTGTTAGCCTAAGGCAACCTCTTTAGCCCTTTAGTCCTAACAGTAACCTTTAGTATACTTAAAGATAATAAATCTATAGAGAATATTATAAATAACTAAATAAGGGAATAGCCTAAGACCCTAAATCTTATAGTATTACTTATTAAGAATAATGACTCTTCCTTATAAAAAGGCGCTTACTATAGTGCTAATTCTTATATAGGAATACTCTTTAGTTTTCTAATCTCCTACTACACTACTTATAATAATATAAGTATATTATTTCTAGTATTACTAGCCCCTACTAGATTTAGCTAAAATAAGAGACTATTACCTTTTTAGTATAAGAAATTGTGAGAGACGTCGTGACTAGGCAGTAGCGAAAAGGCGTATATTATATTATAAAAGGACTTAAGCTTACTAAGTAAAAATAGTGCGCGCACACGTCGCTAGATATGCTATCCGCGTGCGCAAGCCCTAGGCATTAGCTAGGGATTCTCTATAATATTACTAGTAATCTAGCGTAGGCCTGTTTTGTGGGGCTATACCTTATAATTACCCCCCTACTTTTAGGCTAGGCTTCTAAATAGCCTTACTAGCTATCTAATACCTCCTTACTAGTTACTATCCTATAGCATTATAATAAATAATAATAATAATAATAATATATTAGATTACCTAGCATATAATATATAGGTATAAAGTCTGCCCTCTTTTACTACTTATTTTATCTTATAATTATTACCTTTTTATAATACTATTTTTTTCTATATTTACACTTACGCTCCTATCTGTACTTCCTACTAATTTACTAGTTAATTACTACTAATATTATAGCTTTACTCCTAAAAGAATATGCTTATATATATTATACTTATACTAAACTTAATAAACTTAAGGGCTACTATAATACTAAGCTAGTAGTCCTAATAATTAAGTATAAATTTACTATAAATTTAACCTTATCTAGCTATAATAAGGTATTTAAGTACTATGTTTAGTATAAGAATTATAGTAATATATATAAGATAGTATATATTCCTTATACTATAGTTTTCTATACTTTTACTAACTCCTATCCTTAGTATTACCTAACCCTTACTAGTAACTTTACTAATTTAGTAAAGCTTTTAGGCTAGACTAGTTCTTACTAGCTAAGCATGCTCCTCCTGCTAAGAAGGAGGAGGATAATAATAATAATAAAGATAATAGTACTAATAATAATAAGGAGAAGAGGGAGGAGGAAATTACTGCCCTTCTACTAGCTATTTACTATTATACTTATATTACTATTACTTATATTACTATTACTATTACCCCTTTAGTTTTATTTTTATATTTTAATAACTTTTGCCTTAGGGTTACTTATAGCTTACTTAACTTACTATATAGTTTTATCTATACTAATATAGCTTACTATATTACTTTTAGGTTAACTAAGGTAGTAAAGGGGTATTAGGTATATAGCTTCTTACTTATTATTTGCTTTTTATTTCTTAATGTTTCTATAGGCTACCTTTATAATATATTACTAGTATATTATCTTATAATAGCGTCTTACTACTATAATATATAGTCTAGCGCTATTGCCTAGAATTATAAGTGTTTTATAATATAATTACCTTTATTTACCTTATTTCTTGCTAATAAATATACCCCTTTAGGCTAATTATAATAATGCCCTTATAGTCTAGAAGGCCTAGATAAAGTTATATTTATATTCTAAGAACCTAGGGTATCTCCCCTAGGTAATTACTATTTATTAGTTTTTTGCCTTAGTTAGGGGGTTACTTAATAAGAAAGAAGACTATAATAAGTTTACTAGTTCTACTACTAGTATTATAATAAGGACTTTTCTAGTAGATATCCCTGTAGTATAGGGGGTGTTTCTTTTGTTTTTTAGGGGTAGTTCTAGGGTTTTAGTTAATTTGTTTTTTTTTTAATATATAAATAGTATACTAAATAATAGCTAGTGTTTTTTAGGAGCTTATTATTCCCTTTTTATTAGTAACTATATTTTCTTTCTATATACTACTATTAGTTATAGTGTGTTTATATTCTTATCTAGGACTTATTAATTATATTTACTTAGCTATCCCTTCTACTTTACTAGGTAATAGGTCTCTCCTTTAATTATTTTTTATTCTTTAATTTCTTTAACTTAGTAGTATTTATTTTCTTCTTTTAGGTCTAGTATATTTGCCTATATATTTATGCTATCTTTATAGTAATTCTATAGCTTAAGCAAGCTAATATAGAATATATTATACAGGCAGCTATACTTTTCTAGTAATACTAGTTTATATACTTGCTTTCTAATTACCTAAATAACACAGAAGGGTCCTAAAAACCTAGGGGTTAGCTTATACTTTGCTTCCTTTATCTTAATATTCTAGGCTAATAATAGTATAAGGTCCCTATACTTAAATATTAGTAATAGCATGTATTATTTATTATAGTATTTTGCTTAGGATTTACTAGCCCTTTACTATATTTTTTAAAGTTATTTATATACTTCCTATAGCTTTATTACTTAGGCCTCTGCCTCTAGCACCTCTCCCTTAGTAGTCTTATCCCTAAGACTAAGGTAAAATTTAGGATAATACCCTATAAGTATATAGTAGGAAGCAAGGCCTATTAATTAGTTAACTATATTATTATAAGTAAATTAAGCCTATAGTAGTAGCTTTAGCTATACTAGTTAGTTCTATCTAATAAAGTAATAAAAGTAATATTTAAGGACTTAGTTTATTTGTTTTATTTAACTATTAGTTTGCAGGTAAAAAGCTATAAAAAGCCTTTGTTTTATCTTAGAGTAAAAACATAGCTTAGACTAGAATTTGCTTATAAATACTAATCCTCTATTTAATATAATACCCTCTAGCGCGCTAAATTTTAATTTAATCTCTATATAAAAGGTCTCTACTAGCTTAGTAGTATTAATTATAGTAGTAATAAAAAGGAATATAAAATACTTAGTAAATTAGTTTATAATTACTAGGATTAAGTTAGTTTCTTACTTATAGTAAAATGCCTATAGTAATTCTATAATAAAGTTTATTAACACTTTAACCTATAGTTACCTTAGTATTAGAAGTAATTTAAGCTTCTTATATAGCTTATGCTATCTTACTATAACACGCTAATATTTAGCATAACTAAACATATAGTCTGCTACTACCTCCTATAAGCTAGGCTAGTAGAAATTATATTATAGTAATTTAATTATTTAGTTAATACTAAAGTAACTAGCTAAAGGATTATTATAGTCTAGCTATAAAAGCTCTACCTATAAGATAGGGTCCTAAGGTACTACTACCTAGTTATTATATATTAGGAGGCTATATATATTATATCTTTATATCCTAGTATTTCCCCTTCTTTTTACTACCTCCTAGGCCTAGTAACTTATCTAGAGGTTTTAGTTATAGTCCTAAGCTATCTTTAGTAGCTAAGCTAGTAACCTATTTATAGTATAGTTATATAAATCTAGTAATATAATAACTACCTAGATTTTGTGTAATTTAATACTAAAAACATATCCTACTTTAGCCGCGAATTTATTAACTACTAGCTTATACTTTACTAGCATTCTAATAGCTACCTTACTTATTTAGACCCTAAGATTATAAACTAAAGCATTTTCCTCTCCTAAAGGCATCTTACTATATTACTACTAATCCCCTATAACTAAATTATTTTCCTCTTCTAAAGGTATCTTACTATATTTTCTCTTAGGTATTATAACTCTTTTTACTTCTTTTATAAAATATATCTCTCTAAGCTTATTAGCCTTCTTATTACTTAGGGTAAATAAAAACTTCTTTTATAAGTTAGGTAATAGCCTTAAATTTATTAGTGTTTTGCTATTATAATCTAGCTATCTTAATAGTATATTAGTAGGGTTGCTTTTGCTTAGTTTATATTTAATAATAAAGTTAAAAAGTAATAGGAATATACACTATTATACTTGCCTACTATTAAGCTTTAGTAGCCTTATAAAAGTCTAAAGGTTATAGTAGTTTAATAAAACTTTAACTAGATTCTTTACCTTTTTAATATAGTATTACTAGTGTTTAAATAACTTAACTATTATAAAGAGCTTTTAGTTAGTAGTATTATAATTTCTTTTTATATTTATAAACTTTCTTAACTAGAATGCTATAGGGTAGTATTACCTATTATTATTTAGCTATAAGATAATACTAGCTATTATAAAGACTAAAGCATTTATTTTAATCTAGACTTACTTATTAGGGTTATAGTAATAGAGAAGAGGGGCCTCTTAGAAGGCAGCTTTTAGCTATATAAACACTATCTTTTTAGCTAGTCTAAATTAGAAGGTGCCCTTTTATATACTATTCTAGCTACCCTTTATGTTGGATTGAACAGGTCAATCAAAGTGACATCTAGTCACAGGTATTGCGTACGCAACAAGGGGTACCGGTCAGGTTCAAATAGTTCTTAGTTCTTGGTTCTTCTATCTAGTGAGGCAGCCCGCAATCCCCCTTTATAGGGGGGGGGTTGTAGGCTGCAAAGGTTGTGCGCAGGGGGTCATGTGATTGGTCACATGCTCGCTTGCGTTGCCAGCGGGCCGCAGCGTGGCCCGCCAGCTTAGCGCGTCCGCCACGGGCGGCACGGAATAATCTTGACCCGTGATGTGAGGGATTATTCCGACACTTTATAAGTATATTTAAAGGTGCTATAATACTAGAGTATTAGTATATAAAGCGTTAGTAAAAATTATAGAATTTAAGAAATACTTATATATCCTAAAAGCTCTTTAGCTCTTGCTAATCTTATATAGTCTTAACCCTTTTAGGGTTTATTAAAATGCTAGTAGTTAATTAAATAAACCCTAGGAATTCTACTAAGTCTTAGTAAAAGGTACACTTAGAAGGTTTTGTGTATAGCTTTGCCTCTTTTATATATTTAAGGACTTATTTAATATATTTTATATATACTTCTTAGGTTTTAGAGAAAATAAGAATATTATTTAAATATACTATATAAATAGTGCTTATTAATTTCTAAAGAGCTTAGTAAATATAATTTTAAAACATAGCTAGAGTATTAGTAAGGCTAAATAGTATAATAAAGTATTTAAAGTGTTTATAGTAGGTTTAGAAAGTAGTTTTTTATTTATTACTAGCTTTTATTTAAATCTAGTAGTAGGCGTCTTTAATATTAATTTTAGAAAAGTATTTAGTATTTTAGTAGTAGTTAAGAATCTCTAAAATAAAAGGTAAAGCATAGTAATTCTTAAGTATAATTTTATTAATTCCCTAGTAGTTTATATAAAGTTAAAGTATTTTATTTTTTTTTAGAATAAAGAGAATTAGCATACTTATAAGGCTTTTTAAGGGTCTTATATGCCCTTTTGCTAGGTTATTTTAGATATAGTCCTAAAGCTTCTTAAGTTTTACTTATAAAAGAGGGTATATAAAACTATATAAAGGCATAGTATTTAGGAGAAGGTTAATAGTATAGTTTATTTCCTTTTAAGATAGTAATAGTCTAGCCTTATTAGAGGCAAATATATCCTAAAACTCCTAGAGTTTATTTAGAATAATATTAGCGCTACTAAAGGTATTAGTAACTTCTTTATCTTTAAGAAAAATAAAGCTATTAAGGGATTTTATAGTAAATACTACTACTTTTTATTATAATTTTTTAGTAAAATAGTAGGGGGTTAAAATCTTTAACTTATCTTAACTAAGCTTAAACTACTACTCCTAACTATATAAAGATAAGTATACTTATTTCTTTATAAAGGTATATATTTTAATTAATATAAAACTTCCCTTAGGTTTTAGGTCCTTATTAATAATAATATAGTTAATAGTAAGGTCTTGTGATGGTATTGGGCTTTGCCCAATGTGGGGCTAATGCGGGTGCGCATTAGTGGTTGTGCGCACCTCGCCTCGCGCGTAGGGCTTACGCATAACAATAGGGGGGTATTTATAGCAAGGGTATAAAGGGGGCATAATAAGGTCTTTGTATTACCTTTCCTTCCTTTCTTTTTATATCTTTTAATAGCATTCTAATACCTATTAGTAGTAGTAATAAGGCTAGTCCATAACATTTAAAAGATATTCTCTAGCCTTACGTTTCTTTTAGCTACTAAAACAAGTTAATATGCCTTTAAACACAAACATAAACGCACGGGCTAATAGACCTACTTCTCTTATAGCAAAAGATATAATAGTAATTCTTAACCGCATTAATATAACCCTAACTACATAAGGTAACACCCTTACAGCTATATAACAGCGCCTTAATGCCACATAGGAGCGGGAAGACACTACTATAGCCGTAATTTAGGCTACACAGGCCACTGCTAACTATATAATCTAATCCACTACTACTACTACCTTAGCTATATCCCTTCCCTTGCCTACTAATATAACCCTCCCTTTTAGGGTAACTAACCTCCCTTTACCTCCTACTACGCTCCTAGTCTACTATAAGCTAATTCTAACTAGCTCTCCTTATAATAGCAAACAATCTACCTTTAATACCTAGCGCTTCTTTATAGCATATAAGCTATAGGTAAATTATAACTTTATTAGTTCTGCTATAGACTAGTAGATATTTATTTACTAGAACCTCTTGTCCTTTATTTAGGCTAAGGTTGCCTTATTCTTTAAGAAGGGGGATCTTATCCACTATAACCTAGCTACCTTTCTAAACTATCTCTCTAAACTTTACTCTAACCCTTATTACTATAAGATAGCCCTTACTAAACTTAACTAAATAAAGCAGGCTAGTAATAAATCCTTCTCTACCTTCTTTATTTACTTTAAGCAGAAACTCTCCCTTACTAGTAGCATAAGCTAAGATAATAAGGTCTGTCTTGCTAAGCTATACTATACGCTTAATAAGCAAATATATAGTATATACATTAGCTATAGCATCTCCTATAATAGCTATAATACTATTATAAAGTAGTACTACGCTATTACCCTAGACCTTAAAACCTCTACACTTAAGGATTACTTCTATACTAGGTATCTAATAAATCCTCTAGCCTAGCATTACTACACTACTAACTATAAGGGGGATATAGCTATATCTAGGGTAAATACTATAGGGATCTAAGGTAAGGGCAGGAAGAAGAAGAAGCTAAAGGCTAAGGATATAGCCTTACCCTCTACTTAGGCGTAAGCTAAGTAGGTAACTAACTAGGAGATAGCGCGTTACTAGGAGTCTAGTGCCTACTTGCGCTATAGAGAGATAGGTTACATAGCCTATAACTACTCCCTCCTTCCCCTTTTTTAGCCTAAGGTCTGTATCTAGTAAGCTATTACTAAGGCTAATAACTATAAGTATAAGAAGGAGGAGGAGGATAAGATAGGAAAAGACTAGCCCCTATAGCAAGTCTTACATAAAAGCTTCTAGGCTCTATTACGCAGCAGACTCTAGGTTAGAAGGAGGTAGAGTTAATAAAGTATAATAAAATTTATAAATATATAAATTACCTAGTATTCTCTATTCCTATTCTCTTTAACTTATCCTCCTTTATAAATACCCTAATTAACTATAGCTATAAGTACTATAGCGCTATTAGTAAGTCCACTACTTAATAGCTAGGCCTTAAGCTTGTTTAGCTACCTTTAAGGCGCTAGGTAAGGACCGCTATTAAGGTTTAATAGCAGGAATAATAGGCACTTAAGAGGGAGTCTAGTATTACTTACCTTGCCTATGCCATAATTAATATTAATAGCTAGCAGTTATTTATCTGCCTTTATATAGTCCTAGGCCTTGCCTAGGACGTAATCTTTAGCCTACTATAAATAAAACACTATAACATTACCCTCTATGCTGCTTAGCAAAAGCTAATAATAGGCATAGCAGAAGGCCTTGTAGTACAGGAGTCCTTAAGTCGCGCCTAGGGCAAGGCTATATAGGGCATAATAGGGTCTGCCTTTGTAGCTATAGCTAAGCAGGCTTGCTGCCTTTAGGATATAACTATTTAGTTTATAAGCACTAGCTTATGTAAGTTAATATCTATCCTTTAGGTTACTATGCCTAAGTCATAGCCTAAGGACCCCTATACAGCCCTGCTAGCTAAGCTTCGCGACTTTACTAATCTCTTTAACAAGTCTAAGGCAAACGCTCTCCTACCCTATTATAGCACCTTAGACCACTATATTTGTCTTTATAAGTCTCCTAATAAGTCCCTCCCCTCTCTCCCTTAGGGCCTATTATACTCTATGCCTTAGGACTAGTTACTTAAACTCTAGTAGCAGCTTACAAAGCTCTTAGACAAGGGATAGATCTAAGCTAGCTCTTCTTTAGCGGCTACTCTAGTCCTCTTAGTTAAGAAGGCTAGCAAGGGCTAGCGGTTTTACGTAAATTACTATACTTTTAATAAGATTACAAAGCAGGACCGCTACCTATTGCCTCTTATTAAGGAAACCCTTTACTCTCTAGCCTATACATAATAGTTTACTAAAGTAGACGTTTAGGTAGCTTTCTATAAGCTATAGGTTACTAAGGGGGATAAGGCTCTTATAGTATTCCGAACGTAGTTTAGGCTATTTAAGTAGCTTATCTGCCCCTTTAGCCTAGCGGGTGCACCTGCTACTTTCTAGCGTTATATTAATAACGCCCTTAGTAATGCCCTTAGCAACTTTATTATAGCATACTTAAATAACATCCTAGTTTATTTTAGTAGCTTAAGGCGCGACTATTTGCAGAAGGTTCGCGTGGTTTTCGGCCGCCTATAAGCAGCAGGCCTTTACCTTAACCTTAATAAGTCTATCTTTACTACCTAATAGGTCTACTACCTTAGGTATATTATTATAGCAGGCAAGAGCATACGCCCTAACCCCGCTAAGGTCTAGGCTATTTAGGACTAGGCAGCCCTAATAAAGCTATAGGGTATATATAGCTTCCTTAGTTTTACAAATTTTTACTATAACTTTATTCTAGATTTCTCCTAAGTTACTAACCCCCTTTATAATCTTATAAAAAAAGGCATTCCCTTTGTCTAGGGGCAGCGGGAGGCCTATACTTTTAATAAGCTTAAGCGCCTCTTTATTTTAGACCTAATCCTAGCTTAATAGGACCCTAACTAGGATATAATAATTAAGGCAGACTACTCTAGTATTACCCTTAGTAATTACCTTCTCTAGCTCTAAACAAATAGTATTTAGTACCCTATTGCCTACTACTTAGCCTAGCTAACCCCCCCTTAGCAAAACTACACTATCTATAATAAGAAGCTCCTAGCTATTATCTCTTACCTTAAGGCATAGTTAGCTAAGCTCTAGGGTGTCTCCAAGCCCTTTACTATCTACACTAACTATAAAAGCCTTAAGTACTTTATAACCCCTAAAATTATAACTAAGCATTAGGCTTACTAGGCTAAGACACTCTTATAGTATTATTACTACCTGTAGTACTAACCTATGTAGCACTAGCAGTGTGCTAATACACTCTCCTAGCAGGGCTAGGATAAGGTAAGGCTAACCCTATAGTATAGCTATCTCCTTTAACCTTTATCTATCTAGGCTATCTTTATAAGTAACCCTAACCCCTTTAGCACTAATATTACACTACCCTCTAGTAACTAGGTCTTTTCCTCTCCCTACCTTTAGGCGCTTTAGGACATAGCAATTACTTATAATATAGCATACTACTACTACCTTACTACTATCCGCAGGAATACATAGCAATTCCCTACAAAAGCTAAGATAAAGGAGCAAATTATAAACTATAGTATTAGCGCTTACAAAGTGCTTTAGTTCCGCAGCCAAACATAGGTGCCTTAATAGAAGCTATTAACAACCACCCTTATCTAGGAGTACTACAAGTTACTAGTAGCAGGCTATCTAGGTTATAATACTACCTTCTAGACCCTTTAGCAATAGTTCTACTAGGCAGGCATATCCTAAGACATTACCTACTATATCTAGAATTATCACTACTATAGTAGCTATAAGAGCCACTAGTAGCAGCAGGGCCTCCTAAAACCCCTCCCTATTCCTAACTACTTCTAGTCCTAGATCTTAGTTAACTTTATAACAAGCCTGCCCACGCACAGGCTGTCTAATCCCTCTTTCCTTATAGTAATTATAGACCGCCTTTCTAAGTTTATCTAGCTTAAGGCTATAACTAGTATCTCTACTAAGGCATGCGTAAAGAGGTTTAAGACATACTAGTAGTAGTTCCGCAGGTTCCCTACCTTTATTATTACTAACTATAGCTTAGACTAGCTAAGTAAGTTCTAGACCACCTTATGCTTAATTATTAAGACTAAATAGTTACTTTCTACCTCCTACTACCCCTAGACTAATAAGGGCATAAAGCAGGCTAACTAAGAGGTATAAGCTATCCTATATCTTTATGTTTTCTTCTCGCAGTTTAATTAGCCTAAGCACCTAGTAGCATGCTAGCTTACGCTTAATAATTAGGCTTCCTCTATTACTAGCTTTAGTCTAAACTAGCTACTCTATAGCTATAATATTAATCTAGTCTAGGTTCCTGCAGACCTTACTCCTAGCACTACTATAAGCATAGGATAGGGAGCCTAGTTTGCCTTATAACTTTAGGAGGCTTCTAAGCTAGCCTAGGCGGCTATTGCCTTCGCTTAGCAATAATAACAGGATAGCATAGCTACCTCCTATTGCCCTACAGAGCGGTTCTAGGTTAGGGACTAGGTATAGCTCTCCCTCTACTATATTAAAACCAACCGCCTCTCTAAGAAGCTAGACTAGGTAGTAGCTAAGTACTATATTATAGCTATCCCTATACTACTAATAGTCTATCTTAATATACCCTAGGGCATTCACCCTATCTTCTATATTAACCTTATTAAGCGCGCCACTACTAATCCGCTCCCTAGTTAGCCCTAGTGTAATACATGCCTAGGGCCTATATAAGTACAAAATAATAAGAATAACAAGCTTTACAAGAAATACTAGGTTAAGAAGGTACTAGCAGCCTATAACGCGCGGGGCTGTGGGCACTATTAGGATATTCTTATTAAATAGGTAGGACACTTAATGCTAATATAAGAGCTGCTTAAGAACCTAGCGGATATATAGGCCCTAGCAAACTATAAGGCAAAATAAGGCAGTGCATAGTATAATAACAGTCCCTAGTAGGTTCTTAAATAAGGTTCTCTTACAAAGCTATATATATTCGCCGCTTAGGGCCTAACTCGCCCCTAATTAGTCTCCTTCCCTCTCTCTCTTACCTACCCTTCTTCCTCCCTTGCCTTAGTAAACCCTATATTAGTTACTAGGCAACTCTAGGGGTAGCTTATTATTATAGGGGTTAGGGAAGGGGGTATTACACTATATTTAAGATAGTGCTATTAAGATTACCTACACATCCCTCTTGTCTCTCTCTTAGTAATATTAACAGCTCTCTAGCGTACGCCCTTACAAGGCATATTAGGGGTATTAGGGGGTGTTTAGTAATTTCTCTACCTATAGGCTAGGCCTATAGGATTACTATAGCAGCTATATAACACTCTATAGCATTACTATCTACTCCTCTATAGCCCTTTATATAGCCCTAAAGGACTACATAGTATACTACTAGTAGCTAGCTATAGCCTAGGTATTCCGCTCCCCTTATATAAATAGTATACTTCTAAGCTAGGCAAGGGGTTAGACTAGTAGCTATATAGCACCCTAGATAAGGGCGCTAAGGGATATAAGGAATAGGTTAGTAGCTATATTACTAGGTAGTATAGGCATAGCACTCCCTATAATAAGCGTATTATTAGTAAGTGTAGTAGCAGCAGGGGCGTTATAAATAGTCTAGATAGTAACTAAGGCATACTTAGCGTAGTAGTATAGGTTAGTAAATCTATTACCTAGGGCATGGAATTTGGGTATTAGGATAGTAGCTATCCAGATCCGCTAGGTTCCCTTATAATATACCTCTAGTATAATAATAGCATAGCCCTTAGCTATAGCTTACATTAGGGCGCGCATAGTATACCTAATATAGGGATTAGCCGCTAGTATATGCGTGTCCTACACGTATTTCTAGCGGCCTTTCTAGCAGCTCTTATATAACTTCCCGCGGGGACTACGCTTATAGTCTAGTCTACCTAATTAAATAGTAATAAGGATATACTAGATATAAGGCAGGTTAATAGTTATAAGCATAGCATTACCCTCCTTATTAGAGTCTCCTTCTATAATAAACTTGCCTAGGGCCTATACCTAGTACTAGTGTAAGGGCAGGACATTACCCTATATACTAAGAGGTAATCGCGGGGGCTAGCATAGCATGCCTAGGGGAGGCTACAGTAGCTATAGGTATATATAGGCAGCTAAGGCAGGTAAGGGCTACTTACTAATATTCTAGAAGCTATATAAGGGAAACAGTACCTAAATATAGCCTAGGTAGTATAGCAGCAGCAAGTACTATAGTAGTAACAGGCCTTAGGGCAGCTATAATATAGTAAGTAACTAGGCGCAGGATTTAGTAATATAAAGTAAGCTTAGGAATAATAATAAGTCTGTAAGAAAGTAATAAATAATAGACTAAAAACTCTTTATAATAAGGGGGATAGAGGAGGATAGTTAGTAGGACTCTAGGGGCGGATAAGATAAGGTTTTTATACCTCTAACAGGCATCTAATACAGCGTTATCTAGTCTAGGTGTTACACACAAATAATAATAACCATAGGTTCTTATAATACTAGCTAGCTATACTAGCTATTAATAGCTTACTTCTCGCGCCTAATGTAGGCGCCTTACTCTAACTAGGTACTAACATTAGGCAGGTTACTTAAACACAGTCTAACCACTAGCAACTATTAATAGCCTATATCTTGCTTCTATGCTAGCTATTTAGTGCAGCGTGTTATACCTATACCGCGCCTATTATGTTTACTATATTACTTATTTACACTACCTAGTAGGGTTTATAGTTTTATTTAGTTTTACATCCCTTTATCTTAGTCTACTGCTTATCCCTAGACTATCTCCTTAACTTACTAGTCTAGTGCCTGTCCTAGCTAGGCTAGCTTACCTCCCCTAGTAGTATTTAATATAATAAGAGTGTTTTATTTCTTAATTTACTTGCCTATAGCTTTTTCTTACTAACCTAACGCTTTTATACAAGCAGTGTTTGCGTAGCATAGCCACTACCTAGGGCAAAAGGCTATATAATAGTATTAGGCTTTGCCTAATATAGGGCTAATACAGGTGTGTATTAGTAGTTATACATACCTCGCCTTGCGCGTAAGGCTTACGCATAATAATAAGGGGGTATTTATAGCAAGGGTATAAAGGGGGCATAACAGGGTCTTTGTGTTACCTTTCCTTCCTTTCTCTTTATGTCTTTTAATAGTATTCTAATGCCTATTAGCAGTAGCAATAGGGCCAGTCTATAACAGGTCTCTCTCTTAACCCCTTAAGTCTTTTAGAGTAAGTAGTATATAATACACCCTATATTAAGGTATTATAAGATTCCCTATAGCCTTAAGAAAAGGGGCTATTACTTAGGCTTTTTATAGTTAGTATTATTATATAAACTTAATACTTATAATATTAATATTAGAGTAACTATTTAGATTTATAAATATTTTAGTAGTATTTTACCCCTTTATAAATACTAGAATATAAAATCTATATTCTATAGGTATTTAGGTATTAGTAGCAGAGGTTAGGGCATCTACCTCTGCTACTAGTAGTTTTCCTAGTCTTTTACTAGCTTATTATAGTAGTAAGTAATATAGCTATTATTACTATAATTATAGTAGCGGCGGTTATTTAGTTAATTTAGCTTATTATAAACCTTATTCTTATTAGGCTTTATAGCAGGGCTTTTATTAGAGGCTTACTATTATAGGTGTTTTAATTAGTAGTTTTATTATTATTCCTTTTGCTAGTTATAATCCTAGGAATTAGTAGCTTTTTGCTTATTCTTAAAAGATAGTATTACCTCATAGAATTATTATATAATTATTATAACTTCCTTATAAGTCTTACTAGTAATAAAGGTGTGTAGATTTATATAGTTTTATAGTTTAGGCTATAGTTTTATAAAGAAGGTAAAAGCCTGGGACTTTTTACTTACTTTTTTAAGGTAATTCCCTAGGGAATTAAGGTAAATGCTAAAGTTTATAAGGCTTTACTAGTCTTATTAGTATACTTTCTTAAGCTATAAGGCAATTTAGGCATTATAATTTGCAAAATCTATTATGGACTAGCCCTATTGCTACTGCTAATAGGCGTTAGAATACTATTAAAACACATAAAGAGAAAGGAAGGAAAGGTAATATAAAGACCCTATTATACCCCCTTTATACCCTTGCTATAAATACCCCCCTGTTATTATGCGTAAGCCTTACGCGTAAGGTAAGGTACGTATAACTACTAATATACACCTATATTAGCCCTATATTAGGCAAAGCCTAATACTATTATATAGCCTTCTGCCCTAGGTAATAGCTATGCTACGTAGATGCTGCCTATATAAAAGCGCTAGGTTAGTAAGAAAAAGCTATAGGCAAGTAAATTAATAAATAAAACATCTTTATTATATTTATAGTTACTAGGAGATAAGCGTAAACGCTACTAGGGAAGGTAAGCTAGCCTAGCTAGGATAAGCACTAGACTAGTAAGTTAAGGAAATAGTCTAGGAATAGGTAAGCAAACTAAGATAAAGGGATATAAAACTAAATAAAACTATAAACCCTACTAGGTAGTATAAATAAGTAATATAATAAATATAATAGGCGCGGTATAGGTATAATATACTATACTAAATAACTAGTATAAAAGCAAGATATAAGCTATTAATAGTTACTAGTAGTTAGACTATGTCTAAGCAACCTAACTAATATTAGTACCTAGTTAGAGTAAGGCGCTTATATTAGGCGTAAGAAGTAAGTTATTAATAGCTAGTATAGCTAGCTAGTATTATAAGAACCTATAGTTATTATTATTTGCGCGTAACACCTAGACTAGATAATACTATATTAGACGCCTATTAGAGGTATAAAAACCTTGTCTTATTTGCCCCTAGAGTCCTGCTAACTATTCTCCTTTATCCCCCCTATTATAAAGAGTTTTTATTTTATTATTTATTACTTTCTTATAGACTTATTATTATTCCTAAGCTTACTTTATATTACTAAATTCTATGCCTAGTTACTTACTATATTATAGCTACCCTAAGGCCTATTATTACTATAATACCTACTACTATTATACTACCTAGGCTATACTTAGGCGCTATTCCCCTTATATAGCTTTTAGAATATTAGTAAGTAGCCCCTGCCTACCCTAGCTACTTATATATACTTATAGCTACTATAGCCTTCCCTAAGTGTATTATACTAGCTCTTATAACTACCTCTTAGTGTGTAAAGTAATATCCTACTCTTATACTAGTATTAGGCATAGGCCCTAGGCAAGTTTATTATAAAAGGAGACTTTAATAAGGAGGGTAATACTATGCCTATAACTATTAACTTACCCTATTTAGTATATTCTTATTACTATTTAATTAGGTAAACTAGACTATAAGCATAGTTTCTATAAAAAGTTATATAAGAGCTACTAGAAGGGCCGCTAGAAATATGTATAGGATATGTGTATATTAGTAGCTAATCCATATATTAGGCATACTATATATGCCCTAATATAAGCTATAGCTAGGGGCTATGCTATTATTATACTAAAGGTATATTATAAGGGGACCTAGTAAATCTAAATAGCTACTATCTTAATACCTAAATTCCACGCCCTAGGTAATAAATTTACTAACCTATACTACTATACTAAGTATACCCTAATTACTATTTAGACTATTTATAATACCCTTACTACTACTATACTGTGAGGTGCGGCCCCACAAGACAGGCCACGCCGGATTGCCCGGCGATATCACGGAGAATCCCCGGCTAATGCCTAGGGCTTGCGCACGCGGCTAGCATATCTAGCGACGTGTGCGCGCACTATTCTTGCTTAGCAAGCTTAAGTCCTTTTATAATATAATATATACTTTTTCACTACTACCTAGCTATAACATTTCTTATAATTCTTAAGCTTTAACCCTAGCTACCTAGTAGTGGAAATAGCACTTATAATAAGATCTGTAACTAAATTAGGGAATAATATATATCTAGTACCTCCTAAAACACTACCTCTAGTATTATATAATAGCTCTAGCCTTACTCTAATAGAGTTATCTATAGGCTAAGACCTTAAGACTACTAAGTAAGCTATTTATAAGTAAATTACCTAGCTTAAGATCCTTAGATAACTCTAGGAATAGGAAAAGGAATTACTTTAGTAACTTAGTATACACAAAAACCTGCCTAAACGCTAGCAATACTATAATAATTCCTCTAATAGTAAAAGAGGAGAAGTTAAAGTTAGGAATATTATAAAGCTTACTTACCCTACTAACCTATAGAAATATAAAATCTAAATTAATAACCTAAACTATGCCTTTAATAAAGCAAAACGCAAGTATTAATATAACTACTAGAAAATCCTTTTTGCCCTTAGCAATATAAACTAAGTCTATAAGGCAAGATAGGACTAATTTATTAGCAAAAAGACCGCAGAGGAGCAGGACTACTTTACTAATAACTAGGGTAGCTTCTAGGAGTAGACTCTTACATTACTCTAAGATTCTATAAATTATAACGCCTAAATTGCCTTATAGCTTAAGAAAGCACACTAATAAGACTAGTAAAGCCCTATAAACTTTAGCATCTACCTTAATTTCCTAGAGAATTACCTTAAAAGAGTAAGCAAAAAGTCCTAGGCTCTTACCTTCTTTACAAAACTATAGCCTAAACTACAGAACTATATAAATCTACACACCTTTATTACTAGTAAGACGCATAAGGAAGTTATAATAATTACATAATAATTCTAGAAGGCAATGCTATCTTTTAAGAATAAGCGAAAAGCTACTAATTCCTAGGATTATAACTAGCAAAAGGGATAATAACAAAACTACTAATTAAAATACCTATAATAGCAAGCCTCTAACAAAAGCCCTGCTACAAAGCCTAATAAGAATAAGGTTTATAATAAGCTAGATTAACTAAATAACCGCCGCTACTATAATTATAGTAACAATAGCCATATTACTTACTACTATAATAAGCTAGTAAAAGACTAGGAAAACTACTAGTAGTAGAGGTAGATACCCTAACCTCTGCTACTAACACCTAAATACTTATAGGATATAGATTTTGTATTCTAGTATTTATAAAGAGGTAAAACACTACTAAAACATTTGCAAACCTAGATAGTTACTCTAATATTAATATTATAAGCATTAAGTTTATATAATAATACTAACTAAAAAAAGCCTAAGTAATAGCCCTTTTCCTTAAGGCTATAGGGAATCTTATAATACCTTAATATAGGGTATATTATATGCTACTTACCCTAAAAGACTTAAGGGGTTAAGAGAGAGACCTTACTATTAACTATATTGCTATTAATAAGGACCTAAAACCTAAGGGAAGTCCTGTATTAATTAGAATACACACCCTTATAAAGGAATAAGTATACTTATCTTTATATAGTTAAGAGTAGTAGTTTAAGCTTAGTTAAGATAAGTTAAAGATTTTAACCCCCTACTATTTTGCTAAGAAATTATAATAAGAAGTAGTAGTATTTGCTATAGAATCCCTTAATAGCTTTATTCCCCTTAAAGATAAAGAAGTTACTAATACCTTTAGTAGCGCTAATACTATCCTAGATAAACTCTAGGAGTTTTAGAATATATTCGCCTTTAATAAGGCTAGACTACTACTATCTTAAAAGGAAATAAACTATACTATTAACCTTCTCCTAGACACTATGCCTTTATATAGCCTTATATACCCCCTCTTATAAGCGGAACTTAAGGAGCTCTAGGACTATATCTAAGATAACCTAGTAAAAGGGCGTATAAGACCCTTAAAAAGCCCTATAGGCGCGCTAATCCTCTTTGTCCTAAAGAAAGATAGAATACTCTAACTCTATATAAACTACTAGGGAATTAATAAAATTATGCTTAAGAATTACTACGCTTTACCCCTTATTTTAGAGATTCTTAACTACTACTAGGGTATAAAATACTTTTCTAAAATTAACATTAAAGACGCCTACTACTAGATCTAAATAAAAGCTAGCTATAAGTAAAAGACTGCTTTCTAAACCTGCTATAAACACTTTAAATACCTTATTATACTATTTAGCCTTACTAATACCCTAGCTACATTCTAAAATTATATTTACTAAGCTTTTCATAGACTAATAGACACTATTTATATAGTATATCTAAATAATATTCTTATCTTCTCTAAAACCTAAGAAGCATACATAAAACATATTAAATAAGTCCTTAAACATATAAAAGAGGCAGAGCTATACGCAAAACCTTCTAAGTGCACCTTCTACTAAGACTTAGTAAAATTCCTAGGATTTATTCTATTAACTACTAGCATTTTAATAAACCCTAAAAGGGTTAAGACTATACAAGATTAGTAAGAGCTAAAGAGCTTTTAGGACATATAAGTATTCCTTAAATTCTATAATTTTTACTAATGCTTTATACACTAATACTCTAGTATTATAGCACCTTTAAACACACTTATAAAGGGTAGCTAGAATAGTATATAAAAGGGCACCTTCTAATTTAGACTAGCTAAAAAGATAGCGTTTATATAGCTAAAAGCTGCCTTCTAGGAGGC
>SRQA01000448.1:0-22522 GCA_018360365.1 Claviceps citrina | reverse complement strand
TATATTACCTAAGGATACTAAAAGCCTTAAAACTCTTATAAGATATTAGTATATTAATAAGTAACTTTAGCTATAACCTAAACCTATTATTATACTATAACTACCTTATTAGAATTCTATAAATCTACTAGTAGTTGCTTTAGAGTAAAGAACTATAAAAAAGACTATTAAAACCGCCTTTTTTAAAGGTCTTCTTAATCCCTAAGACCTAACTTTAAAATTAATACTAAAACTAAAACCTAAAGTTACTATCTTACCTACTAAATCTAATCTAGCTCCTGCTAAAAACACCTATAGAATAGTAACCTTTAGTATACCTAGAGATAATAAATCCACAGAGAATACTATAAATAACTAAATGGAGGAATAGCCTAAGACCCTAAATCTTATAGTACTGCCTATTAAGAATAATAACTCTTCCTTATAAGAAGGCGCTTATTATAGTGCTAATTCTTATATAAGAATACCCCCTAGTCTTCTACTCTCCTACTATACTACTTATAATAATATAGGTATACTATTTCTAGTATTACTAGCCCCTGCTAGATTTAGCTAGAATAAGGGACTATTACCCTTCTAGTATAAGGAATAATTAAAGCTAAGTTTCCTAACTATAAGCGCTAATACGCGTGGAAAATAATATTAACTAAGCAAATTTAAGTAATTTTAGTAAATAATACTCTATATTTAATACTAGTAAGAGTTAGCTACTAAAGATTTTTACAAGCAAATAATACTCTATATATAGTAATAGTAAGAAGCAGCTACTAAGGAATTTTACTATTAATAAGCAGCAAGCCTTAAACAAATTATAGAAATAATAGCTACTATATTCCTTAGAAAATCGCCTTTAGCTAAAACACTATAGCCTCCTACTAAGTTAGTGTAATAACCTACTATCTTAAAAGGTTAGGGCTTTATATAAGACACTAAATAACTTACTATATCCTTTAGGTTAGTAAATAATAAAGGCTACTTAAAAAAGTTAGATAGTCCTACCCCTTAAAGAGCAGAGTCCTTTTATAATTATAAAGGTTATGCTTACACTAAGTTTAGTAGAAATAACACTAATAATAAAAACCCTTCTAAACTACTAGCGCCTCCGCTAGCTTATAATATTAGTTATGCTTACTTACTTACAGCGCCCTATAAGGTAAAGGCTAGACCCTATAGACCTTTTACTATAACCTACTTTAATACTATCCCTAACTAACTATTAGATTTATTATAGAAAATAAGTAATATTAAATACCTAAAGCTAAAGACAAACCCTAGTAAGATTAATAGTAAGGCTATTAAGCGTAAAAGTAAGGCTATAATCTTTACTAATATAAATCTTTAAATTTAAGCTATCTAAGACTACTTTACGCGCACTAAACCTAACTATTAGGAATAAATCCACACCTAAATTTAGTATCTCTTCTATAGTACTGCGCTAATATAGTACTAGTAATACCTTAATAAAAAGAAGAAAGCTATAATATTTAGTAACCTTAATAGTATCTTTGCCGCACTTAAGGCGGAGTTTAGTATTAAGATTTAGAACGCTATTATATAGCTTAACTAGGCTAAATTTACCTAAGAAAATATTATATTAAACACGTTGCTTTATAACTTTACTACTAAGGTCTTCTTCTACGCAAGAGCTAATAAAGAATCTAGTAATCTCTAGCTACTAGTATGCCTTTAATATAAACTCTACGTAAAACTTTATTAAATCTGCCTAAATCTAGCGGTATCTAATTATAAGAATACTTATATTAAGCTTATTAATAGTAAATAATAAGATTTATAAGACCTCCTTCTTAATTATAAAAACTACTAACATACTAATAAAGGTAAGGTATTAGAATCCGCATACTATATATTAGAACCTAAATCTAATAGGGAGATACCTATAAAATCCGTAATTAATGCCTATTAGAGTTAGCTACCTGCCTGCTATAAGAATAGTTATAGCTTATAATAATAAAGGTAATATAAGTTTTATTATTTTTCCCCTAGCTAGGAGTAACGCTATTACTTAGTAAGTAAGTATAATAACTCCTAGTACTAAAGCTATTTCCTGCCCTTTAAGTAAGACTAATTTTATAGGGGTAATAAATATAAGCTATAGTAGTCTAAGGATATTAATAGTAAAGATAAGCCCGCTACTAGAATAGATAGTAAGCTAGTAGAATTAACTAAAGCACGTAGGGAATCCTACTAATATATATCTCCGCCTCCTTACTTTTATAACTAATAGGACTACTACTCTAGGATATTTAGGAAATAGGCTCTAAGAGAGGGAGAGGGAGATTTTATAAATTATATTAAAGTCTATAACTACTCTAATATTAAAGCCTAAAAGGCTTACCTTAAGGTATCTAGATTCTACGTTATTAAACAAGAAGTTAATAGTAGTAGTAGTAATAAAGAGAACTTATACTTTATAAACGCCTTTTATATAAATATCCCTACTATACTTATAATACTAAAAGCTATAACTTCCTTAGGGCTTGCAAATAGCTAGGTAATTAAGGCAGTCTCTTACTTTTACTAGCTAGAAGTTACTAGTAAGAAGAAAAGTATTATATACCTTAAGATTCCCCTTTGCCTTAATAACTAAGGGAAAGACTATAAGGTATATATAGACACTAGCACCTTATCCTTACTTATAAATAAGGAATAGCTTTAGCAAAACGGCTGTAATATAAAGTAGGAGACGCAGGCACCTAAGCTAGTAAATAGTATAAAGTCCTAGTTTTTTATTACTAAGACTATAACTTTTAACTTTTATATCCTAGGTAAGGCTAGGGGAAAGGCGGTTTCTAGCTACTTTACTATAATAGCTAATGTAATAGAGAAGCTAGCCCTAAAAATGCTAATTAGCACAAACTTTATATATAATTATAGTGTTAAGATTAACTTTATAAACCTAAAGATTATCTTCCGCTTTATCTATAATATAACTATATAGGGAAGAATCTTCTGCCCTTCCTATATAGTTCCTATATAAAGGGTAACCACTATAAATAGCGTTACTATTACGCTATACTATATAGCACTCTTATAGGTTTACTAAAAGGACCTTAAAGACTACTAGGAGACTAGTGTTTACTATTTCTTCTTAAAAAACTACTATGTTTTTAATAGTATCCTTAAGCAGGGCTAAATAAAGATAATGCTAGTTATAAATACTTTAGACTAGCTAATTTATATTAAATAATTTTAATAGCTAAGCTAACTAAAGGGCATTAACTTTATAAACTCTAACTATATAATTAAGAATATCTATAACCTTACAGCCTTTTGTAGTAAGGATATTATCCTTAAAAAGAAGTATAATAATATACTAGAACTATAGGATATCCTTTCTATAGTAAAAGCTATTACTTTAGAAGAGGGTCCTAATAAAGGTCCTAATAACCTTAACCTAAAGGCTATTAATAGAGGTGTCCTATCCTATAGCATCTCCTGCCCTAATAATATCTTATTTATTACAAATAAATTAAGTGTAAAAATCACTAATATTAATCCCGTTGCTGTAGCAAGGCTTATAAAGCTTACTAATAAATATAATATATATTATAACTAAGGCATTATACCTATGCTAGAGGAAGACTATATACATATTAATTTTGTTAATAATTAGCAAAACTAGCTTAAGCCCTCTAGAGTTTATAACCTTAGCTATAAAGACTTTAAGAAGTTTAGCAAAATCTTTAATAAAAAGCATAAGGCTAGTAAGGTATTCTACCTTAATATAGGAGAGAAGGCTCTATGCCCCTGCCCTAGCTTTGTAGTATAGCATAATACTAAAAAGGAACTTAAAGGTTACGTAGTAATTAATATAAGACTAGTAAATAGTATTACTATTTCTAATATATATCCCCTTCTTAATTAGGGTAATATTATAAGGGATGCCTACAGAAAAGCTTAGATTACCCTCCTTAATATATCTAGCTTTTTTAACTAGCTCCCTATCTAGAAGGACTACTAAAATAGGATAGCTATTTTATCTAAGTAGGGAATTAAGATATCCTACGTTATAATATAAGGATATAAGAACTCGCCCGCATACGCCTAGCGTTTTATAAATAGGTTATTTTATAAGCATTATGCCTTTGTCTGCGTATATATTAATAATATTACTATTTTCTCTAACACGCTAGAGGAACACCTAGAACACCTTAAAATTATATTTAAGATCCTTAAACAGAGTTATCTATATATTATAGCTAAAAGGTTATTTATTAGGTATCCCTTTATTTAGCTACTAGGATTTATTATAAATACTAACAAAATTACTAATATAAGTAACTATATTAAAGCCTTTAAGAATCTCTAAATACTAACTATACTTTTAACACTAGAAACCTTTATTAGCATAGCTAGATTCCTCTAAGCAAGCGTCCTATAGTTTAATATTTATATAAAACCCCTTTAGAATAAGAAAACTATAATTCTCTATAAACTTTATAAGAAGAATAAGCTCCTAGTAGGAGCCTTAAAATAAGCGTAAAAGCGCATAGCTTAGCAGGCAACCTTCACACTAACTAAGCAGGAGATAGTGTTTTTTAAAGCTATTTATAGCTTGCTATATATAAAGGTCCTCTTATAGCACTATAACCCTAAATAACCCCTTTTCTTTAAGGTTAATATATATAAGGAGGGTTTTAGCTTATATACTTTCTAACTTACTACTAACTAGGATAGCAAAAGTATCCTAGGCAAGGATATTTATAGTAATAAGCTTTGCCTAATTCTTTTCTTTTTTAGGCTAACTTTAGTAGTAGAAAGGCAATATAGCTTTACTAAGGCAAAGGTTATTATAATTACCTAGAGAATGCGGAAACTATAGAAAATAGCTTAGTTAAACTTACAGCTAGTAAATATTATTACAAATCACTTACTAGCAAAGGGAATTATTATATATATATTACTTACTACTATAGACCTTAATAAGGCTAACCTTAAGTTAGCTAAGGTTGTGAATTATTTATTATAATTTAAGCTTCGTGTGTTCCACATCCCTAGCACTTTAAACATAGTCCTTAACGCACTTTCTAGGCTGCCTATTAACGTTAGCTACTAAGAAGCCGCAGACTATAGCTAATTTAATAAACTTAATGCTTACGTTTACTTTAAAGAAAAGCATGCTATAACCACAATTATAGATAATAAGATAAAAAATTTAATTATAGCAGGGTACGCATATAATACGAAATTTAGCCGAATTATTAATTTTATTACGTTATACTAAGAATATTAGTAAAAAGCTAATAGGAATTAGCCTAAGATCCCTCTTTTTAGGTAGGATCTTAAGAATAATAGGCTGCTTTATTTTTACTTACTAGAAGGCACCTGTAGACTCTATATCCTATAAAGCTATATTAAGATAATCCTCTACTTAATATATAATAAACACTACTATTTTAGCGTAGGATAAATAGCAGAAGAACTCTTTACAGTCTGTTTCCTATAGATAAGCAGCTAGATTTAGACCTACGTTATATACTATAATATATATTATAAGAATACAGTCCTTTACTCTAAGGCCCTAGGGGAATTACGCTTCTTATAGATAAAGCTAGTTTCCTTTCACACTATTTCCCTAGATTTTATTATAAATATACTAGAAGTTAGCTTAACTAATATAATATAGTAAGTTAATAAATTTAATACCTATAACTCCCTTTGCCTAGTTAACTATCTCTTTAGTAAGAAAATAATTCTTATCCCTAGGAATAAGGGGTACTTTACTAATAACTAGGCAGGACTCCTCCTTAAGGGTTTATATATAGCTAACTAGGGATTACCTAAAGAAATTATTAGTAACTAGGACCTAAAATTCGTGTTTAAAATCTAGACTACGCTCTTCTATAAACTTAGTATTAAATTTCTTATATCCACCGCGTATTACCTGCAAATAAATAGAGTAGCTAAACGCAAGAACTAGATAGTAATTATTACTATATAATACTACACGGCTATAAACCTAGATATCCTATAGATCTTAGTAGTGCCTGCACTATAGCATTACCTTAATAACACTATAGCTACTGCTATTAATTACTTACTAAATAAATTAGTGCTTAGCTATAAGCTACTTACTATTATAAACCTCCTTACTAATCTAAATAAAGTTATTTTAGACCTAAAGGACACAAACCTTACTATACTCTATAAGCTATATTAAAGAGAAGCTAAGCTTGCTATTACTATAGCCACAGCCCTTACTAAGATTAGATATAACTCTTGCTATAAACTAGTAAATATTAATATTAGGAATATAGTTTACCTTAGACTTTACTCTAGATATAAACTACTAGGAAAACTAAAGAAAAAGTAGTCTCCCTAGTAAGCTAAACTATATAAAGTCCTTAAGGAAGTATCTCCCCTCTTATATTAGCTAAAATTCCTACCTAGTTTAAGGGTTTACCTAGTAGTATTAGCTACTTACCTCTAGAAGCTATATTAAGGGACAGACCCCTTTAATAGGGATAAACCCCTGCCTTCTTTAGTTAATTTAATAGGAATAGGTAAGGCAAACTATTAGGAAATTAAAAGAATTATAAGTTACTATATCTACTTCTTTTGCATAAGGAACTAAAAGCCTTGCGTTAACTTCCTTATCTATTAGAAAGGATATTTTATAAAGAATAATTAGTTAATTCTAGAACCTAAGATACATGTTAACGCTAAGGAAATAGTTAATAAATACCTTGCAAAACACTTTATTAATTAGAATAAGAAGCATTATAAAAGGAATCTTACAAAGCCCTCTAGCTAACTAACCTATAAGGCTAGCTAGTCATGCCTTACACTACAAAGGCATATGCAGGAAGCTCTTACTAGCAGAAAATCGCGGTCTTTGTGCTGTTTCCTATACCTCTAAGAACTTACTTTTAACTTACTTTTTTTGCTACCTAGTAAAGGCACCTACATCCCTTTTTCCCTCTTTAGCCCTTGCTAATTCCTTCCCTCTTTCTTTTATTATTAATATACTAAATTAACTCTTTTCTTTGCTTATATATACTATTATTTTATACTGTTTTTTCTAGTACTAAATTTATACTTTATATATTTACTACCCCTAACCTAAATAACAAAACCTTTGCTTTTTAAAATATATATTTCCTATAAGGCACTGTGCACTTCTTTCTCCTGCCTAATTACCCCTAGTAGTAGCTTACTACATAAATAAAGTTCTAGAAAGCTATTTATAACACAAAACCTAATTTTATCCCTAGAAACCGCAAAGAAGTTGTCTGCAGCCCCTAGCTATACTAAAGCCTCCCTTGTAAATTTATCTAGCGCATTTGCAAAGTATAGGAAATAAAGCCTTTTAACTTTATAACTACCTAAGCTTGTTTTATAACTAACCCCCTTACTATAGCGGATAATAGTATTATTATCTACCCCCCTAGTTTTATAAATAATAAATTCCTTAATATTATTAGGGAGGGACTTAGTAAGCAGGATAATAATAACTCTAACTACGCTAGTAATAAGGCAAATAATAATATTAGCAAGCCTCCTGCTATAGAGAAACCCACTATTATTAATAGTATTACTAATAATAGTAATATTACTATTATTAACCCTAAGACTAATATTAAGACCTACGTTAGAGGGACTGCTATAAATAGCTATAATAGTAGCAAACTTACTATAGCTAGTAGCTAGCCTAAAACCCCCTAGTATAAGAAGCTTCTACCTTCTTACTAGTACTAGCACTATATCTAAGTTACTATTATTAAAGTTACTAGCACTCTTAAGGCATAGGACCTAGTGTAGCACTTTGCCTAGTTTAGCCGCGCAAATAGTAATTCCTATATTATAAGTATAGCTATAGAAGGAAATAGTACTTTTCTCTTTATAAGCAAACTAGGGGTATATACCCTTTAGTAATATACTAATACTAGATACTATAATAAGAAGCCTTAGGGACTCCCTAATATTCTCTATATATATAGCAAGGAGTTTAGTATAGCTAGCGCTATAATTAGTAAAGATAGCTTTACTATTACTAAGGGAGACGCCCTTTATATTTTATATATTTAAGTTATTACTTATTATATTAAAATCTATAAGGTAGTGGAGATACCTAGAGCCTATAAGGGGTAGTTTAAAGTGCCTATTATTTAGACTATAAGAGAAAAGCTTAAATTTATAGTATTTATCTTCTATAAGGGAGGCACTTATAGTAACTACTACTAGACCTCCTAGCTCCCTGCCCGTAAGGTAATTATTACTAATTATATATATATAATATATAAAGCGCTAAATAGCACGCTTAGGGGGTACCTTACTTTCCTTTGCTAATCTTTTATAGCAAAGATCTCTAACCCTATAGCTAATAAACTAGCTTATATTATAGCTCCTCACGCCCTAGCCCCCTAGCCCGTGGGCGTATTTATAAATACTACCACGCTATAGCATATTATTAAGCTAGAACATGCTATAAAGGAGTTATATACTATAGTAAATAGCCTTAAAACTATTACTATTACTTACTCTATAGCTATCTATAACCTTAGCCTAATTTATAATGCTAAAAAAGGCAAGAAGATACTATTAGTAAATAAAAGACTTAATGCCTTTAGATAGGCTATAGACTCTAGCACTATTACTATAAACTAGCGCCTTTATAACCTTAAGCTTTATAGATCCTTAATTACTATATGCTTAGATAGTATTAGTAAGGATATTACTAGCCTTTACACTAGCATTAACCTCTGCTAGAATAATATTATCCACATACGCGCGGATGCTAGTGGCCACTAGTATAAGGCTAGCACCTATGCCTAACTTATATTTATTAGTAATAGCCTTATTTCCTAGAATACTAGCTTTACTATAATTAATATGCCTAAGAGCACTAAAGCTATAGGACCTAGTAATAAAAAGCAGAAGTATAATAATAACTTATTATTACTTACTATGCCCTAGACTACGCTACTAGTTACGCTCTAAAAGCAGACTTTTATAACTCTTAAGGGTAGTAGCCTTAATACTCTCCTTTAATTAGTAGAACTTAACTATAGGTAGTAGTTTCTAGCTATATATTATAGACTAGCCCTATTGCTACTGCTAATAGGCATCGGAATGCTATTAAAAGACATAAAGAGAAAGGAAGGAAAGGTAACACAAAAACCCTATTATGCCCCCTTTATACCCTTACTATAAAGACCCCCCTATTATTATATATAAGCCCTACACATAAGGCAAGGTGCGTATAACTACTAATACACACCTACATTAGCCCTATATTAGGCAAAGCCTAATACTATTACATAGCCTTCCGCCCTAGGCAGCGGCTATACTATGCAAACACTACCTATACAAAAGCGTTAGGTTAGTAAGAAAAAGCTATAGGCAAGTAAATTAAGAAACAAAACATTCTTATTATATTAAACACTACTAGGGGAGGTAAGCTAGCCTAGCTAGGACAGGCACTAGACTAGGGAGTTAAGGAGATAGTCTAGGGATAGGTAGTAGACTAAAATAGAGGGATATAAAACTAAATAAAACTATAAACCCTACTAGGTAGCGTAAATAAGTAATATAATAAATATAATAAGCATAGTGTAAGTATAATATACTACACTAAATAGCTAGCATAAAAGTAAGACATAAGCTATTAATAGTTACTAGTAGTTAGACTATATCTAAGTAACCTGCCTAATATTAGTACCTAGTTAGAGTAAGGCACTTATATTAGGCATAAGAAGCAAGCTATTAATAGCTAGCATAGCTAGCTAGTATTATAAGAACCTATAGTTATTATTATTTGCGTGTAACACCTAGACTAAACAACACTATATTAAACGCCTATTAAAGGTATAAAAACCTTATCTTATCCGCCCCTAAAGTCCTACTAACTATCCTCCTCTATCCCCCCTATTATAAAGAGTTTTTATTTTATTACTTATTACCTTCTTATAGACTTATTATTATACCTAAGCCTACTTTATATTACTAAATCCTATACTTAGTTATTTACTATATTATAGCTACCCTAAGGCTTACTACTATTATAGTACCTACTACTACTATACTACCTAGGCTATGCCTAAGCGCTATTTCCTTTATATAGCTTTTAGAATATTAGTAAGCAGCCCCTGCCTACCCTAGCTACTTATATATACTTATAGCTACTATAGCCTTCCCTAGGCATACTACACTAGCCCTTATAACTACCTCTTAGTGTATAAGGTAATATCCTGCCCTTATACTAGCACTAGGCATAGGCCCTAGGCAAGTTTATTATAAAAAGAAACTCTAATAAGAAAGGTAATACTATATTTATAACTATTAACCTGCCTTATATTTAGTATATTCTTATTACTATTTAATTAGGCAAACTAAACTATAAGCGTAGTCTCCGTAGGAAGTTATATAAGAGCTACTAAAAAGGCTACTAGAAATATATATAGGACATGCGTATGCTAGCAGCTAATCCCTATATTAGGCATACTATACACGCCCTAATATAAGCTATAGCTAGGGGCTATATTATTATTATACTAGAGGTGTATTATAAGGGGACCTAGTAAATCTAGACAGCCGCTATCTTAATACCTAAATTCTATGCCTTAGGTAATAAATTTACTAACCTATACTACTATACTAAGTACGCCCTAGTTACTATCTAAACTATTTATAATACCCTTACTACTACTACACCTACTAATAATATACTTATTATAGGAAGTGCTATACCTATACTACCTAGTAATATAGCTACTAACCTATTTCTTATATCCCCTAGCGCCCTTATTTAAGGCACTATATAGCTACTAGTCTAACCCCTTACCTAGCTTAAAAGCATGCTATTTATATAGGGGGAGCGGAATGCCTAAGCTATAGCTAGCTACTAATAGTATATTATATAATTCTTTAAGGCTATATAAAGGGCTATAAAGGAGCAGATAGTAATACTATAAAGCATTATGTAGCTACTATAGTAATCCTATAGGCCTAGCCTGCAGGTAAAGGAATTACTAAACACCCCCTAATACCCCTAATATACCTTATAAGAGCATATACTAAAGAGCTATTAATACTACTAAGAGAGAGATAAGAGGGATATATAAGTAATCTTAATAATACTATCCTAAATATAATATAATACCCCCTCCCCTAACCCCTATAATAATAAGCTACCCCTAAAGTTACCTAATAACTAATATAAGGTTTACTAAGGTAGGGAAGGAAGAAAGGTAGGTAAGAAAAAGGGGGAAGGAGACTAATTAAGGGTAAGTTAAGCCCTAAGTAGTAAATATATATAGCTTTATAAGAGAACCTTATTTAAGAACCTACTAGGGACTATTATTATACTATATACTACCCTATTTTGCCTTATAGTCTACTAGGGCCTATGTGTTTACTAGGTTTTTAAGCAGCTCCTATATTAGTGTTAAGTGTCCTACTTATTTAATAAGAATATCCTAATAATGCTTATAGCCCTGTGCGTTATAGGCTACTAGCACTTTCTTAACCTAGTATTCCTTATAAAGCTTATTATCCTTATTATTCTATACCTATATAGGCCCTAGGCATATATTATACTAGGGCTAACTAGAGAGCGGATTAGTAGTAGCGTGCTTAATAAGGTTAATATAAAAGATAGGGTAAATACTCTAAGGTATATTAAGATAGACTATTAGTAGTGTAGGGATAGCTATAATATAATACTTAGCTACTACCTAGTCTAGCTTCTTAGAGGGGTAGTTAGTTTTAATATAATAAAGAAAGAGCTATACCTAGTCCCTAACTTAGAACCGCTTTATAAGGCAATAGGAGGTAGCTATACTATCCTATTATTATTACTAAGCAAAGGCAATAGCTACCTAGGCTAGCCTAGAAGCCTTCTAAAGTTATAAAGCAAACTAGGCTACCTATCCTATGCCTATAGTAGCGCTAAGAGTAAGGTTTGTAAGAACCTAAACTAAATTAATATTATATTTATAAAGTAGCTAGTTTAGACTAAAGCTAGTAATAAAGGAAGCCTAATTATTAAGCATAAGCTAGCACACTACTAGGTGCTTAAGCTAATTAAACTATAAAAAGGAAATATAAAGATATAGGATAGCTTATACTTCCTAGTTAGCCTGCTTTATGCCCCTATTAGTCTAGGGGTAGTAGGAGGTAGAAAGTAACTATTTAGTTTTAATAATTAAGTATAAGGTAGTCTAGAACTTACTTAGCTAGTCTAAACTATAGTTAGTAATAATAAAGGTAGGGAACTTATAGAACCGCTACTAATATATCTTAAACCTTTTTATATATGCCTTAGTAAAGATACTAGTTATAGCCTTAAGCTAGATAAACTTAAAAAGGTAGTCTATAATTACTATAAAGGAAGAGGGATTAGATAGCCTATATATAGGCAGGCCTATTATAAAGTTAACTAAGATTTAGGACTAGAAGTAGTTAGGGATAGGGAGGGGTTTTAGAAGGCCCTGCTATTACTAGTAGCTCTTATAGTTACTATAGTAGTAATAATTCTAGACATAGTAGGTAATATCCTAGGATATGCCTGCCTAGTAAAACTATTACTAAAGGGTCTAGAAGGTAGTATTATAACCTAGATAGCCTGCTACTAGTAACTTATAGCACTCCTAGATAAGGGTAGTTATTAATAGCTCCTATTAAGGCACCTATATCTAGCTATAGAACTAAAGTACTTTATAAGCGCTAATACTATAGTTTATAATTTACTCCCTTATCTTAGCTTTTATAGGAAATTACTATATATTCCTATAAATAGTAGTAAGGTAGTAGTAGTATATTATATTATAAGCAACTACTATATCCTAGAGTGCCTAAAGGTAAGGAGAGGAAAAGACTTAGTTACTAAAAGGTAGTATAATATTAATACTAAAGGGGTTAGGGTTACTTATAAAAATAGCCTAGATAAATAAAGGTTAAAGGAGGTGGCTATACTATAAGGTTAGCCCTACCTTATTCTAGCTTTATTAGGAGAGTGTATTAGTATATTACTAGTGCTATATAGGTTAGTACTATAGGTAGTAATAATACTATAAGAGTGTCTTAGCCTAGCAAGCCTAACGCTTAGTTATAATTTTAGGGGTTATAAAGTACTTAAGGCTCTTATAGTTAGTGTAAATAGTAAAGGGCTTAGAGATACCCTAGAGCTTAGCTAACTATACCTTAAGGTAGAAGATAATAGCTAGAAGCTCCTTATTATAAATAGTATAGTTTTACTAAGGGGGGGTTAGCTAGGCTAAGTAGTAGGCAATAAGATACTAAATACTATTTATCTAGAGCTAGAGGAGGCAACTACTAAGGGTAATACTAAAGCAGTCTACCTTAACTATTATATTCTAGTTAGGGTCCTATTAAGCTAGGATTAGGTCTAAGATAAAGAGGCGCTTAAGCTTATTAAAAGCATAGGCCTCCTACTGCCCCTAAATAAAGGGGATGCCCTTCTTTATAAGATTATAAAGGGGGTTAGTAACTTAGGAGAAATTTAGAATAAAGTTATAGTAAAAATTTATAAAACTAAGGAAGCTATATATACCCTATAGCTTTATTAGGGCCGCCTAGTCCTAAATAGCCTAGACTTTAGTAGGGTTAGGGCGCACACTCTTGCCCGTTATAATAATATACTTAAGGTAGTAAACCTATTAGGTAGTAAAGATAGACTTATTAAGGTTAAGGTAAAGGCCTACTGCCTATAGGCAGCTAAAAACCACACAAACCTTCCGCAAATAGTTATGCCTTAAGCTACTAGAATAAACTAGGATATTGTCTAAGTATACTATAATAAAGTTACTAAGGGCATTACTAAGGGCATTATTAACATAACACTAGAAAGTAGCAGGCATACCTACTAGGCTAAAGGGGCAGATAAGCTACTTAAACAGCCTAAACTATATTTAGAATACTATAAAAGCCTTATCCCCCTTAGTAACCTATAGCTTATAGAAAGCTACCTAAATATCTACCTTAGTAAACTATTATATATAAGCTAGAGAGTAAAGGGTTTCCTTAATAAGAGGTAATAGGTAGTAGTCCTACTTTATAATCTTATTAAGAGTATAGTAATTTACGCAAAACTACTAGCTTTTACTAGCCTTCTTAACTAAGAGGACTAGAGTAGCTACTAAAAAAAAGCTAGCTTAGATTTATCCCTTATCTAAGAGCTTTATAAGCTACTGCTAGAGTTTAAGTAACTAGTCCTAAGGCATAAAGTATAATAAGCCCTAAGGGAGAGAGGGGAGGGACTTATTAGAAGACTTATAAAGATAAATATAGTAGTCTAAGGTACTATAATAAGGTAAGAGAGTATTTACTTTAAACTTATTAAAGAGATTAGTAAAGTTATAAAGCTTAGCTAGTAAGGCTATATAAGGGTCCTTAGGCTATAACTTAGGCGTAGTAACCTAAAGGATAAATATTAACTTATATAAGCTAGTGCCTATAAACTAAATAGTTATATTCTAAAGGTAGTAAGCTTGCTTAGCTATAGCTATAAAGGCAGACCCTATTATACCCTATATAGCCTTGCCCTAGGCGCAACTTAAGGACTCCTACACTATAAGGCCTTCTGCCATGCTTACTATTAACTCCTACTAAGTAGTATAAAAGGTAATATTATAGTATTTTATTTATAGTAGGCTAAAGATTATATCCTAGGCAAGGCCTAGGACTATATAAAGGCAGATAAATAACTACTAGCTATTAATATTAATTATAGCATAAGTAAGGTAAGTAATACTAAACTCCCTCTTAAGTGCCTATTATCCTTGCTATTAAACCTTAATAGTAATCCTTACCTAGCGCCTTAAAGGTAGCTAGATAAGCTTAAGGCCTAGCTATTAAGTAGTAGACTTACTAATAGCACTATAGCACTTATAGCTATAATTAATTAGGGTGTTTATAAAGGAGAATAAGTTAAAGAGAATAAGAATAAAAAACACTAGGTAATTTATATATTTATAAATTTTATTATACTTTATTAACTCTACCTCCTTTTAACCTAAAGTCTGCTATATAATAAAGCCTAGAAGCCCTTATATAAGACTTACTATAAGGACTAGTCTTTTCCTATCCTATTCTCCTCCTCCTCCTTATACTTATAATTATTAGCCTTAGTAATAGCTTACTAAATATAAACCTTAGGCTAAAAAAAGGGAAGGAGGGAGTAGTTATAAGCTATATAACCTATCTCTTTATAGTATAAGCAAGTACTAGACTCCTAGTAATACACTATCTCCTAGTTAGTTACTTACTTAGCTTATGCCTAAGTAAAGAGTAAGGCTATATCCTTAGCCTTTAGCTTCTTCTTCTTCCTGCCCTTACCCTAGGTCCTTATAGTATTTACCCTAAATATAGCTATATCCTCTTTATAGTTAGTAGTATAGTAATACTAAGCTAGAGGATTTATTAGATGCCTAGTATAGAAGTAATCCTTAAGTATAAAGGTCTTAAGGTCTAAGGTAATAGTATAGTATTACTTTATAGTAGTGTTATAGCTATTATAGGAGATACTATAGCTAATATATATATTATGTATTTGCTTATTAAGTATATAGCATAGCTTAGCAAGATAGACCTTATTATCTTAGCTTATACTACTAGTAAAAGAGAGTTTTTACTTAAAGCAAATAAAGAAGGCAAAGAAGGATTTATTACTAGCCTACTTTATTTAGTTAAGTTTAGTAAGGGCTATCTTATAGTAATAAGGGTTAGAGTAAAGCTTAAAGAGATAGTCTAGAAAGGCAGCTAGGTTATAGTAAATAAAATTCCCCTTCTTAAAGAATAAGGTAACCTTAGCCTAAATAAAAGATAAGAGATTTTAGTAAATAAATATCTACTAGTTTATAGCAAAACTAATAAAGTTATAATTTACTTATAGCTTATATACTATAAAGAAGCGCTAGGTATTAAAGGTAGATTATTTATTATTATAAGAAGAGCTAGTTAGAATTAGCTTATAGCAAACTAGGAGTATAGTAGGAGGGGAAGGAAGGTTAGTTACCCTAAAAGGGAGGGTTATATTAGTAGGTAAGGGGAGGGATATAGCTAAGGTAGTAGTAGTAGTAAATTAGATTATATAATTAGCAGCGGCCTATGTAGCCTAAATTATAGCTATAGTAGTATCTTCCTGCTTTTATATAGCATTAAGGCACTATTATATAGCTATAAGGGTGTTACCTTATATAATTAGGGTTATATTAATATAATTAAGAATTATTATTATATCTTCTGCTATAAAAGAAGCAGGTTTATTAGCCTATGCGTTTGCGTTTATATTTAAAGGCATATTAACTTATTTTAATAGCTAAAAGAAATGTAAGGCTAAAGGATGTTTTTTAAATATTATAAACTAGCCCTATTACTATTACTAATAGGCATTAGAATACTATTAAAAGACATAAAGAGAAAGGAAGGAAAGGTAACATAAAGACCCTATTATGCCCCCTTTATACCCTTGCTATAAAGACCCCCCTGTTATTATACGTAAGCCCTACGCGCGAGGCAAGGTGCGCATAACCACTAATACGCACCCGCATCGGCCCCACATTAGGCAAAGCCCAATACCATCACACTATACTAGGTAGGATATCTTGTGTTATAATAGCTTATTTTTTCCTTCTTATTTTTTCTTTTAAAAAATTTTTTTTACTATAAGAAGCCTAACTAATTTTACTATATTACATAACCCCTTCTAACATATGCATTTTTGTTTATATTATTTTCTATTTTACTTACTAAAAACTACTAGATTATTTTGCTATTTTACTAGATATAGCTTTTTTTAAGACAAATATATACTTAATAGGGAATAGAGGTTATAAGCATAGGACTATATACTTTAGTAGTTTAAGCATAAGTTATTCTAGTAGGATTTTCCTCTTAAAAATATATAATCTTGCGTAAATATAATTACCTTATATAAACTGTAAAGTCACGTCTTCCCTCCCGCAAGGTAATAAAAACCTTATAATATAACTAATAGACTATAGGAAGCTACTTAATAAGTAAGGAAAACTAAAAACTTACTTTTCTCTTACTTTAATAACGCTACTACTATCTAGCTAGTCCGCTAACCCTCTATCTATAGGCCTTGTTTTTCCTTCTATTAATAACACCCTTAAGCATTACCACTAGCTTTATTAAGACCTAATAACATAAATATTACATAAGGGACCTTTCTGCGGACCTTATAATAGCGCCTATAACTCCTAATAATCTTAAGAATCCTAATAAAACTATAAGAAGCTACAGAACTATCCTAGCTAGGCAAACTATAGAATACAAGATATTAATAGCTATAGTATATAATATAACTTTTAATCTCTTATAAGAGTATAGTAACGCTAACCTTATTACCTATAGCAGTAGTTTCCTTATAAATAACCCCCTCTGCTAGTGTTTTCTAGTAACTATCTTTAAGCTAAGTTATTTAAAAAAATAATCTAACCTAATTAAGGGTAATATTTAATGCTACTTCCTGCTATACTAGGTCTACTAACTACACTATAATATTATAAGATATATAGAGCTTTCCCCTAACATAAGGTAGGCTATCCTAGCATTAACTTTATACAAGCTTTATAAATACTTAGTAATGCTTAGCACTAACGCCCTTATGTAGCTACTAAAAGATATTTACTACTACCTTAAAATCCTGTTTACATACTAACACCTCTAGGGATATATAGTAAGCAGCCTTTATAATAGTAAGATTAGTAATAATTAGCATTACCCTACTCCCGCTACTAGTATTAAGCAAAAGCTCCTTAATTTCTTTACTTTACTAGCTAAGTCTATTACTATAATAAGAGGACTATATTTCCTTATATACTCTTAAGAGATTACTATAAAAAACTTAGTTTTTATATAAGGCTACGCAAACTATTAGTTAATTAGAAGCGTAGCATAGGAAGAAATTTATAATAAGGTTAGAGAACTTAAAAAATACCTTAGCTCTATTACTAGGACCCTTACTAGTCTAAACTTCTATAATAAGAATTAGTATTTACTCTACTAGTAGAATCCTAAAAACTTATACTACTAAGAAATTCACACTATAATTATAAAGGCTATCTATAACTTACCCTAATATATATAAACTTGCTACCTTATTAAGGATTTAAATATCTATGCCTTAAACGCTATAAAAGGCTACTAAGAGTAGGAAGTTTATAAATAGTTCTTACTATAAGGCTTAATTTAAAGCAGTATTATTAAGGATATATCCTATATAATAAGAAGTAAGAATCCTTTACTTTCCCTTCTAGACTCTAACACTTCCTATAAAGATATCTCCTAGCGCTTAGATAACTATAATAGCAAGGAAAGTAATAATAAAGGCACTAGTAATAGCAACGCGGAAATAAATAATAACTAGTTTACATATAGTATAGGGCAAAGGAATATAGGATAATTATAAGAATATAAGGGAAGTAGTTCCTATTAGTTTATACACTAAAGTCTGTATGTTTTGCTTTAGATTATACTCTTTTATCTTGCTTTTTCTTTTTATTTTTTCTCTCTTTTTTTTTATTACTTTTAGCTAGGGACTAGCTATCTTTTTCTATAACCCTAGGACTTATTATAGTCTAAAATAGGATCTCTATAATCACGTAGACATTTACTATATAAGAAAGGGATATTAGCTAGATCTATAAAGAGAATTATTAATTATACATACATATACACTACATACACATTAGCACTTATTGTGACTCTTGTGTAAGGTATAATACCCCTTATAACCTTTATAACAAAGTCCTACCTAACTAGTGGATTTCCCCTTTATGCGTGAAGGAACTAACACGTAACATTTATAGTTAAGAATTTACACTTCTTAAGGTTAGTATAAAGCTTTTTTTAATATAGCCTTTCTAAGACTTAGTAAATATACTACTTATGCTTTACTAAATTACTACTATAAATTAAAATATTATTAAGGTAAATAATGTAAATTAAATTAATAAGCTCTAAGAGGGTATTATTAATAAATTCTTAAAAAATAGCTAGGGTATTAATAAGCCTAAAAGGTATTATAAGATATTTATAGTAACTATATTAATAATAGAAGGCAGTCTTCTACTTATTTCCTTTGCTAATATAAAGCTAATTATATATATCTTTTAAGTTAAACTTTATATAAACCTTAGCTCCCTTTAATTTATTAAGAATCTCTAAGATTAGTTGTAAGGGGGCCTAATTCTTTTATATAATCTTATTAAGGCCTTTATAATCTATATATAAGTATAATTTGCCTCTCTTTTTTAAAATAAAAAGAATTAGAGCACTAGTAGGACTAATTAAATAGTATATCTAGCCTCTCTCCTACGCTATTATAAGGTACTTGCAGAGCTTTTCTAGCTCCCTTTTTATAAGGTTATATATTAGACCCTATAGGGGTCTTTAGTCTTCTTTAATTTTAATTAAATATATATAACCTTTTAAGAAGGGTAATAAAGCTACCTTTTTAAGGTTAAACATGTCTGTAAAATTTATATAATACTTTAGTAGTGTTATGGACTAGCCCTATTGCTACTGCTAATAGGCGTCGGAATGCTATTAAAAGATATAAAGAGAAAGGAAGGAAAGGTAATATAAAGACCCTATTATACCCCCTTTATACCCTTACTATAAATACCCCCCTGTTGTTATACGTAAGCCCTACGCGTAAGGTAAGGTGCGTATAACCACTAATACACACCTATATTAGCCCTATATTAGGCAAAGCCTAATACTATTACATAGCCTTCTGCCTTAGGCAGCAGCTATGCTACGCAGACACTGCCTGTATAAAAGCATTAGGTTAGTAAGAAAAAGCTACGGGCAAGTAAATTAAGAAATAAAACATCCTTATTATATTAAATACTGCTAGGGGAGGTAAGCTAGCCTAATTAGGATAGGTACTAGACTAGTAAGTTAAGGAGATAGTCTAGGGATAGGTAGTAGACTAAGACAGAGGGATGTAGAACTAAATAAAACTATAAACCCTACTAGGCAGCGTAAATAAGTAATATAGTAAATATAATAGGTGCGGTGTGAGTATAATACACTATACTAAATAGCTAGTACAGAAGCGAGACATAGGCTATTAATAGTTACTAGTGGTTAAACTATGTCTAAGTAACCTGCCTAATATTAGTACCTAGTTAGAGTAAGGCGCCTGCATTAGGCGCGAGAAGCAAGTTATTAATAGCTAGTATAGCTAGCTAGTATTATAAGAACCTATAGTTATTATTATTTATGCGTAACACCTAGACTAGATAATGCTATATTAGACGCCTATTAGAGGTATAAAAACCTTATCTTATCCGCCCCTAAAGTCCTGCTAACTATCCTTCTCTATCCCCCTTATTATAAAAAGTTTTTATTTTATTACTTATTGCTTTCTTATAGACTTATTATTATGCCTAAGCTTACTTTATATTACTAAATACTATGCTTAGTTACTTACTATATTATAGCTACCCTAAGGCCTACTGCTACTATAGTACCTGCTATTACTATACTACCTAGGCTATACCTAGGCGCTATTTCCCCTATATAGCTTTTAGAATATTAGTAAGTAGCCCCTACCTACCCTAATTACTTATATATACTTATAGCTACTATAGCCTCCCCTAGGCGCGCTATGCTAGCCCCTATAACTACCTCTTAGCGTGTAAGGCAATATCCCGCCCTTATACTAGTACTAGGTGCAGGCCTTAGGTAAGTTTATTATAAAAGGAGACTCTAATAAGGAGGGTAATACTATGCCTATAACTATTAACCTGCCCTATATCTAGTGTATTCTTATTACTATTTAATTAGGTAAACTAGATTATAAGCGTAGTCTTTATAGGAAGTTATGTAAAAGCTACTAGAAGGGCCGCTAGAAATACGTATAAGACACGCATATACTAGCAGCTAATCCCTATATTAGGTATACTATACGCGCCTTAATATAAGCCATAGCTAAGGGCCGCGCTATTATTACACTAGAGGTATATTATAAGGGAACCTAGCAAATCTAGATAGCTACTATCTTAATACCTAAATTCTATGCCCTAGGTAATAGATTTACTAACCTATACTACTATGCTAAGTATGCCCTAGTTACTATCTAAACTATTTATAATGCCCCTACTATTACTACACCTGCTAATAACGCGCTTATTATAGGGAGTGCTATACTTATACTACCTAGTAATATAGCTACTAACCTATTCCTTATATCCCCTAGCGCCCTTATCTAGGGCACTACGCAGCCGCTAGTCTAACCTCTTGCCTAGCTTAGAAGCGTGCTATTTATATAAGAGGAGTAGAATACCTAGGCTATAGCTAGCTACTAGTAGCATACTATATAGTCCTTTAGGGCTATATAAAGGGCTATAAAGGAGTAGATAGTAATGCTATAGAGCATTATATAGCTGCTATAGTAATCCTATAGGCCTAGCCTATAGGTAGAGGAATTACTAAACACCCTTTAACGCCCCTAATATGCCTTATAAGGGTATATACTAGAGAGCTATTAATACTACTAAGAGAGAGATAAGAGGGATGTATAAGTAATCTTAATAGCGCTATCCTAGATATAATATAACACCCCCTTTCCTAACCCCTATAATAATAAGCTACCCCTAGAGTTACCTAGTAATTAATATAAGGTTTACTAAGGCAGGGAAGGAAGAAAGGCAAGTAGGAGAGAGGGGGAAGGAGACTAATTAAGGGTAAGTTAGGCCCTAAGTAGTAAATATATATAGCTTTATAAAAGAACCCTATTTAAGAACTTACTAGGGACTATTATTATACTATACACTACTCTATTCTGCCTTATAGTTTGCTAGGGCCTATATATTTGCTAGGTTCTTAAGTAGCTTTTATATTAGCATTAAGTGTCCTACTTATTTAATAAGAATATCCTAATAGTGCCTATAGCCTTGTGTGTTATAGGCTGCTAGCACCTTCTTAACCTAGTATTTCTTATAAAGCTTATTATTCTTATTATTTTATACTTATATAAGCCCTAGGCGTGTATTACACTAAGGCTAGCTAGGGAGCAAATTAGTAGTAGCGTGCTTAATAAGGTTAATATAAAAGATAAGGTAAATACCCTAGGGTATATTAAGATAAACTATTAGTAGTATAGGAATAGCTATAATATAATACTTAGCTGCTACCTAGTCTAGCTTCTTAGAGGGGCGGTTAGTTTTAATATAGTAAAGGGAGAGCTATACCTAGTCCCTAACCTAAAACCACTTTATAGGGCAATAGGAGATAGCTATGCTATCTTATTATTATTACTAAGTAAAGGTAATAGCCGCCTAGGCTAGCTTAGAAGCCTCCTAAAGTTATAAGGCAAACTAGGCTGCCTATCCTACGCTTATAGTAGTGCTAAAAGTAAGGTTCGCGGGAACCTAAACTAGATTAATATTATATTTATAGAGCAGCTAGTTTAGACTAAAGCTAGTAATAAAGGAAGCCTAATTATTAAGCATAAGCTAGCATACTACTAGGTGCTTAGGCTAATTAAACTATAAGAAGGAAATAT